>JAKIRV010000011.1:0-253465 GCA_022577725.1 Wickerhamiella dianesei | reverse complement strand
ATCCCTGCACCACCAATCTAAGTATCAGTTATCCATGCACCACCAATATCAGTTAGCCGTGCACCACCAATATAAGTATCAGTTATCCATGCACCACCAATATCAGTTAGCCATGCACCACCAATATAAGTATCAGTTATCCATGCACCACCAATATGAGCATCAGTTATCCATGCACCACTAATATGAGCATCAGTTATCCATGCACCACCAATGTTTCAGTTATCCATGCACCACTAGACAGATCAGGTATCCATGCACCACCAATGTATAGGTATCAGTTATCCATGCACCACCGCGAGGGTTGTCCATGCACCACCAATAGGAGTATCAGTTATCCATGCACCACTAGAGTATCAGTTATCCATGCACCACCAAAGAGTGACAATTGTACATGCACCACCAAAGTACCAGTTTTCCATGCGCCACCAATATGATGAGTATCAGTTACCATGCACCACTAGAGTATCAGTTTTCCATCCACCACTAGAGAGTCAGTTGTACATGCACCACCAAAGTATCATTGTCCATGTACCACCGATATGTATCGGTTATCCATGCACAACCACAAAGAAAATAGACCAAACAAACACCACCATGTGCCAACCGAGCAAACAGTGGCTCATCTTCTCTAGGAACCTTCAACTCAATGCGAATGAAGATAGCGCTAGTCAATGAGACCTTTTGCTCGGTAGAATACTGATGCTGTTGGTGAAGAGAAATGTGTGATTGATCCATCGGTTTATATGTCTTTAGGTAAGGGTTAGGGGAACAGCTGCCGCACCAAATCAGCGGCTCCATGAGTAGAGCTAGACCCTGAATAGTATCCACGCTCAAATAGCCTCAAACTCTTCCTAAATACACAAATGCTATACTAGAACATTATCCGACTGTAATATTTAGTATTGTCCTTCGTACGCGGATACTATTTGCCAAAGTTCCGCCTCTTTCCGGACTCTCCCGTTGTCGATCTGCAGGTGGACCATGTCACTTAGTAAAGAAAGGCGGAGTAACTTGCCCGACGCACCCACTTCTAAAAAATATTACATGTGATTATAGATCTGAACTGGGCTCATAGCTGCCAAATCAGGCTGATGTGCAGCTAGCTTGCATTGATTGGACCACCTGGGGAAGTGGCATGTGGGGTCAGGCGTCAGTCATCGGGATTATTAGCGATTCCAACTCCTGGCAAGTTGGTCAAGATACTTGGATGTGGGGGCACCATGATGGTGTACATTATTTGTATAAAGGAGTTCAACACGATCAGTGTCAGTTAGACATTAAGTCGCACAGCGGGTTATTTTCGGGCTAAATATTAGAGTAAACACAATAGCATTTCGTCTCAAAAATAAGTAAAACTTGCCATTCCGTGGCATCTGTTAATTTCATCGTATTCGATATCGCCGTTGCCAGTTCAGTCGACGACGAGATCACACGTGATTATAGTTAGTTATTCGATTGACAGACAGGTTGATAGGTGAGATGAAACTAGGTGGTTGCGAGGAGGTACATCTTCGTGGCTAATCAGAACCTGGGATAGTAGATAAACAGACACCTGGACCGACAAAGTATGAATTCTATAAGGGGATTACGACTCTTACTGGTACTCAATCTCGATATGCTGTCTTATAAGATCCGTTGAGAGCGCTAAGTTCAGGTCTTAATTGACGCAGTTCACGCTCTTACGACAGGCTCTGACTCGCGTGGGGAACGAGAGGCTAATGCCTTCGGAATTGTTTCCTGAATTAACAGAAGGCGTAAAATCCCTCATCAAGCGTATACACCATCAACGGTAGTAACGTTGCTGGTCCCCATAACCCTTACCTCATTTTATTGGTGTGTAACTACTCTCCCACGTGTGATCTCGGCACCATCAGTTTGTTGTGAAGCCTCAATGTTCATCATTGAGTACTTTTGTTCACGATTCAAACTGATAAGGTCTCTGAGTTGACGCCTGATCCGGCGTCGAAATAGCGAAGGCCCCTCCGAGAGTTGCCACAATTTCAACGTTCCTAAGTTAATTATACCACTAATATAATACTGTAATCGGGATGAGGACCTTTCAGTGTACACTAAGGAGTGTGTCCGTCGACGATCTCCAGATGTGCAACCTAGTTACTATGCATAGCTACAGCTGACTACATGGGAATGTGATGATGGTCGTCATGCTGGTATCACTGCATTACGATCAGGAATTATCCTCAATAGGGTCGAGTGAGACAAGACTGCTGTAAAAAGGGAAAAAAAAGTAAAAATAAACGTTATTCAAAGTGTAAAGCTACTGGTTGAGTGTGCGCAGACCTCCCTCAAAGGCGTGGTAAAGGGCCGGGAGCTGAGTGGTAACACCGCTAAGGGCGCTTGCAGCATTCGAGACCACAGCCTGCGCCTCTGTAGCGAGCTTCTGGTATTCGGCAGGAAGGTCATTGAGCGATACAAGGTTCGCGTAGACGTGGATCGCCTGAGACAACTGCTGTGTCTGAGTGAGCCATGAAATGAGAAGAGGACTAAGTTGAGGGAGGAACTTGCTAGTGACGCACTTCCAAGCGGCAGAAGCCACAGTATTGGCAGCCGATTCAATCACAGCCTGGATCTGCTCGAGAATGCTAAGGAGATCCTTCACCTCAGAAGGAACATCGTCACCAGCGGAAGGGGAGAATACAATCTTGCCGAGACTCTCAATAAGAGTGAAGAGTTCATGGGTAGCCTCTGCAGTGAGAGAAGCAAGAGAAGTGGCATCGGCCTTGAGGGTGCTCACAAGTGCTGAAACGTCAGTTCCGTTCAGGCATCCCTTGGGAGCAGAAGAGGGCAAAGGACCAGAAGGGACTGAAAAGCCAGATGGGACAGGCGGAATTGAGGGGATAGCAGGAACGGAAGGGATAGCATGAGTAGGAAGAGGACCCCAATGCTCTGGCGCTTTGGGCTCTCCGAGTCCACGATTAGCTTCGGCAACGTTTGAGAAAGAAAGCAAAAGGACGGCAACTGCCGCAATTCGGTTAACAAAGGAAAGCATCTAGAGAAAACCGTAGTGACCTTGAACGAACTTGGACCAAGAGTTTATATAAAGACAAGTTGAAGATTAAAATAAATCGCTCGTTCTTTTAAGGGGGGCAACAAGTGCCTATCACTACGTAGATCTGGAGACAGTAGTATACAAGGGTGATTGTGTTTGAGCGAAAAACACTATTACGGGTCAACCCTACGACGATCATTGCCCAAATTGGTGAGCGAGCGCAGGAGCAGGCGGCACGGGGTGATCCTACTCATTTACTTATGATCCATTGCGTTCAGTTGATAAAATGTTGAAGGGCAAATGTGAGATCCCGCACTTGCTTTGGTGTTCCTAATGGGGTTGAGGAACATGCTTTATTCAAGCGAATGGGCGGGTCTTGTCGCCTCGGCTGTCAAAACCTTCTCATGCGGACGAATTCTCCTGACAGGAGGCGTCTAACGTCATTTCAGTGGGTTAGGGGTTTCTGACCACATGCTAGGGGTCGTGTCCGTATGGAAAAATGATTTAATGAACTTGGCGGATCTTGATCGGCCGCGCGGACTACTGCGCACCAGTGCTACTACGTTTTTTTGTCAAGATTCAGCTCATAAAGCTACATTTCGCTTAACCTTTTGCGTTTTGACACCCCTTACATGAACAGTTCGAGCGAAAAGCACTCGTATTTCCTGGGTGGAAAAATGAGGGAATTATCTCATATCTACTATCATGCAGACGGATCGGATGCATACCAGTTATAATATTACATAACGATAAAGATCTTCCTCTCCTTGGTTACATAATGAAATTATTCGACTGCATCTGTGCACGGTCCCATCTGTAGAACGCACACCTACCACTGGTAAAAAGAAAAGAGGTTGGGGAAGATTACATGCATGTAGCGGTAAGAGGCAGTCGCATCACCTGCAAAATTTGATCTTATGGGCAATCTGTCACATTGATAAGATTGTGAATGAAGCTGACCACAGACCTTGTCAATTTTGGCAGATACGGACCACCGGCGTTCCGTGGGTCCAGGTCTAACCGAGCTTTCCGCCAGGTGCCGAGAAACGCCCCCCTGGTTGGCTTCTCGGTTATGGGTGTCAGGACCCTAGGGTTTCTTAAGAATCACCGGCTTGGAGAAATGTAAGCTTAGAGAGTTCACGGATGTGCTATTCCTGTAGACTCTATTTTAGGGGTAGACATTTAGGGAACGTGCGCTCAGTGTAGCTAGCTTGGTTTAGACTGTGGCTGTTAAGGCTTTCGTGCATTATCGAGTCGGTCTAAAAAACTCCAACAATTCGGCCAAAACGCCGATCGGCCCCACCGATGCCCATTCGTCTGGTTCGGTCTGTGCAACCTTTCTCCAAAGGATAGATAGTATTTGTTCTTGTATGAATCTTGTCTTGTTCTGAACCAAACTGAGGCGTATATCAGCCGCGTTTACGTGGCCAATGGTATGCGGAATTTTGGCACAATGGATCGACTTATGGAACAACTGAGTCAAACGGAAAAATATCTCGGTTCTCTCGTCATTACACGAGAATTTATCGTCCTTGACTCTCGAACCGCCCTACGCAGCTGCAAAAAATGTGTGAATGATGAATGGCGAGAAACGGGCGAGGCGTATGCGGTTTCCGTCCACGAAAAAGGTCCGTAAAGTCCTGCTCCTCGTAATGTGGTACAGCAGGAAAATGATCAAGTGCTGGAAGCAACGGATACTTGGCAAACATGAGGAGAATCATCACAATTGAGCACAGACTGTACTCCATTGTACCCCAGAAGCCAATCATAAACGGACGAGGCATGTCTGTAGACTAAGAAAAAGAAGTCATTGTTACAGGGAATTCTAGCATAATCTTATAGAGGCAAACTAGTGCTTCGACTTGAGAGCCTCAAGCTGGCTGGTCAGGGCCTCAATGATGGACTCGGCAGTAGTGATCTCAGGGACAACAATTGAGGTGATCTTCTGGATGAAAGTGATGGTTCCAAGGACGCTGGTGAGGATCTCGTCAACAAGGTTAACGACCTTGGTGATGACCGGGCCGACCTTGCTGTCAGCCTCAGAGAGGGAGCTGTCAAGAAGGAGGTTGGCAAGAATGTCAACAAGGCCGAGGAAGGGGCCAAGCTGGGGAAGAAGAAGGGCAACAAGGTCGTCAGTGACGCAAGTAGGGGTGAACGCGGTGATGGTCGAGTTGAGAGTGTTGAGCTCGCTCAAGCTTCCCTCGAGGGCAGTCACGAGCGCAGTGGTGAGGACGGTGCTGGAAGAGTTCAGCTTGTGGGTAGCAGCCTCGTTGACAAGCAGGCTAAGATCCTTGACGGCAACAGAGATGTCCTTGGTCAGGACGCTCACAGTCGTGTTGAGCGAAGCAAAGCTGGGGCACTCAACAGCGCGAACCTCGACGTTGGCAGGCACAGGAGCAGCGATGGCCACGGAAGAGAGAGCGAAAAGAGAAGAAGCAACACGGAGGAAGTTGACCATTTTTGGAGGAATGAGTGATGTCGTCGAGATGCAAGGCTTCATGCCCAGTTAAATACTTTTCTCGTCACATATCTCAGGGCGCATACGAACGAGCTCGTTCGGCGTTTGGCGAGCACGTGTGGGACCCACCTTGGGGAAAATCGTCAAATGCGCAGTAGCCGAAGAGCCCATGCATGTTGATCGGATCAGCGCAGGACGCCCATAGGTTCGCCGTGCCAGAAGGGGAGCGGTCATTGGTTTGACACAGCATGCATGCATGTGGGGCCGTTGATAATGTCCCCTTTTTTTTAGTGATGCTTAGCCTAATCACGTCAGTACTCCTACATTGGTGATTGTACGGCACAGACCCTCACAGAGACAAGCCAGTAACGATAGACAAGTGTGAGTGCGACAGTGTGTCACCGGCAAACGGTCCCGTAAAGAACACGGCTTCACATCACTTACTAGTAGACACAGCTCTTGAGAAGATAGAGCTAAATAGTTTCTCGCCAGATTAGACTAGTTGGTGGGTCAAGAACCTCCGCTGTGTGGAGCCTCAATTCACGATATCCATTTGGGCAAGGGTTGGTAAAAGGCAAGGGTTGGTAAATTTGTTCCTGTCATTACCAGACTGCATACCCAGTATGTCGCCAAGGAGATAGCCCACTTCGCATGGCAGTCGTCAATCAACAAAACAACAGGTGCAGAGTAGACTTTTAATTACAAAATTCGTAGCGTGAACGGAGGCTATTTTCGAGATCGAGTCGTTTTGGCATGTTAGTTGGTTTTAAACACCCATAGGCTTAACGCGGGATTTTATCAAAATTTGTGCCAGGGCTACCTGTTGAATGAGCGCTTAGACATCATATTGTTTAAGATAACAGGGGGTTCTAATGACGCCCATCATTCTCGAGATAGGAGATTGTCCGTGATCGTCGTCTGAAATAGCTCAACAAAGCTAAAACGCTCGAAACGGCACTACATCCGAGGCTTTAATTCGCCGTTGGGGTCGCGCGACACGGGAAATGCCGAGATGTTCGCGTGAAGAGACCACGTGACTAAATAGTGATTTCTAGCATCACGTGGTTTACGCTGGGGAATGACAACACGAACTCGAGAGAGTAAACAAACTCGACATAGGACGGGGGACATGCCTGCCAAAAGACTACGGAGCCGCGCAAGCGTGCTAACGCCCCACGCCGCCTCAGGTGGACGAGATAAGGTCGACGACCTCATACACCAACCGCCCGACTTCCTTCTGGAGGATCTGCGGCAACTACGCTATGAAATCATTAGAGAAGGACTGATAGAAAGCGCCAATGGTGAATGCAGATACCGAAACTACGTGTGGACGATTCTTCTCCAGGTAAACCTTGAAATTGACAACTCAGGATATTATCTTGGATTGCTGAGAGGTGGGCCAAGCATCGCCGACGCCAAGATCAGGAGCGACTCGTTCAGGACCATGGCCACTGATGTCAATTACAAGTCAAAGGTCACTGAGAACTCGTTGTTGCGGCTTCTCAATGCATATGTGAGACATACGAATACAAACTACGTGCAGGGAATGAATGTACTTGCGGCGCCTTTCCTGTTTGTGAGCCGTTCAGAGTCGCAGGCCTTTGCGCTTTTCACGCACTTTATAACCGAACATTGTCCATTATACGTGACGCAAGATCTTGCAGGCGTACACACAGGTGTTAAATTGGTGAATTTGGTGCTCGAATTAACTGACAGACAACTGTACAAGCACTTGAAGAGTAAAGGTCTGACTGCGGAAATTTATGCATTTGCGTCCGTGATGACATTCAGCGCATGTACACCGCCTTTGAGTGAGGCATTGCACCTCTGGGACATATTCCTCGCATATGGATGCCATCTGAATATTATCGCCGTAGTCGCACAAGTGACGGAGATTAGAGAGCAGCTGCTGGCATCGCCACAACCGGTCAATTTGCTGCGGAAACTACCGCCTCTGAAGGCCAAAGAGATCAAAACCACTATGCTGGCCATCCTCCGGTACATTCCAGAGCCGCTATGGGAACTCATCAAGCACCATGCAATTGATGTCGACGTAGCTGGCGAACTGGACGCGTACATTCGGGCTAGGCAAAAGGCTGTAAAAGTAGCTTAACTTATTTATTATCTTGCTGGAGCAACAAGAACGCGTCTTCCACCAATTAGACATCCGCCAAGAGCATCTATGGCCTTGGAGCATGCATCTGCACTGGCAAACTCTACAATGACGCGAGGATAGAACAGCGTAGAGTCGTTTTTTGTTGTGATGTTCCGGATCTCGCCAAACTCGGAACACTTGGACCGGACTGTTTCGACAACAGACGGATCTGTTTGAGCTCGAGGCGGGATGGCATTGATGATCTGCAGGGCCATCGGCGACCGTTCAGAGGGGCCCCGTTCATTGATATTGAACGAGTTTTGGATGTGGAATGGATGCTCAAACAACCGCTTGCCGTCTCCTTCCAATATGAACTGCAGCTTGTGATTGTCGACCTCAACAACGACAGGATTATCAATGGGTTGACCGTCTACAACCACCCGTGCTTCTGGGTTGCAGAAAATGTCGGTGGTAGATCCGGGAAGAACCAGTCCAGCTGGTCTTTTCACGTCGTACGTTCCCGGAAGTGCCAGGAGCACTGCCACATGCTGGGGGCTTGGTAGAAGCCACTCACCATCACTCAGTTTTGTGAACTGCTTCCCTGGGAATAACTTGTGGAGGTAACTTTCAAATTCTGGTCCTTCCACGTGCACAGTTCGCAAAGCAGCACTATTTTCTGGAGTCAATGGCTTCACATCGCGTATGCGTATCACTACCGCAGAGGGCTCTGACGGCGGAGCGTCTCCAGCTTGGAGGCCCGGAAGAACCAGCTTCAGGACGTCAGCCTCGACATTTTTGTATCCTGGAGCCTCAATGTCCCACAACGAGTTCTCGACGAGCTGTGCCTTACGCTCAACAAGCGTTAGTGTGTCTGCAGTGAATCGTTTGCGCGCAGGGTACTCAGACTCGTGTTGACGTTTCCCTGGCCTGAAATTCTGACCCCGACGATCATTCCGTCGATCGTTCCTGTGTCTGTCGCCCCATTCGCGTCTCTCAGGCTGCCTTGCCCGCCTGTCATAATTTCGGTCCATGGGTGACAAAATTGTGCCTGTGTCAGCCATCTCGTGATTTCACTGAGAGTGGTTCAGAGGTCTTTGAGAGAAAAAGGAAGACTTTCTGTGGCAATTCGCTTCACCAATTAATTTCTTCATTGTTCTATGAGCTGATAGGTTGTGTAAGTTTGAGCTGGTGGTTTGTCGAGATAGAGGCAGTAGTTTCCGCGGGCAAGCGGTTCGCGCGAAATCGACATTTCTGAAACAGATGCCAAGTCGTGATTTTATTTGTCGCGACCTGTTGCGATCTTCTTTTAGAAAAGAACCAAGACTTTTTTCTTGCAATTGGCTTCGCCAATTGGTTTTGAGTTGATGGACGAGAGGTTGCGTTGAAGTTGAGGATAGTGCTTTTTAGCCACAGAAGCAATACTTTTTCGTAGCAAGTGCGTGTCGCCGTTTAGCATTTTAAGTTGCGAAACTATGGTGAGTAGAAATACTGCAAATTAAGACATTTTATGTATCACCATCCGGAGCCAGCCAATTGGCGAATACAATTTTCACCGAAAAAAATTGTTTCTCCTTCGAAAGAGAAGCCACTAAATGCTCGGACAGATGCTACGAAAGGCAGCAAATTGTTTTAGTTCTAGTTCTAAAGGTGGTCCAAAAGAAAGAGATAGAAAAAAAAAATATAAACACAAAAAATAAAACACAAAAATAAATAATAAATAATAAATACATAAATAACGGCGAAATAATAAACGAACGCCTAATCTAGAAAACAATCTGGTCCTAAAGGTTTCTAAACTAAAAGTCAATGCCGATGACCATGAGCAACAGGGCCATGCGGACGTAGAGGCCGTGGCGCATCTGGCGGAAGTAGGCGGCACGGTGGTCGAAGTCGACCTCCTCAGCGATCTCAGCATTGCGGGGAAGCGGGTGCATGACGCACATGTGCGCCTTGCACTTGGCGAGAACAGAGTTGTCGACGCGGTACACGTTCTTGAGACGCTCGTACTGCTCGACAGAGGCGAAACGCTCCTTCTGGACACGAGTGCAGTAGAGCACGTCGGTGTCGGCGAGGATCTCGTCGGAGAGCTCTTCACCAACGAAGTTGAGCTTGCCCTCGGAGCGGAGCTGCTCCTGGAGCTCGGCAGGAAGCGCGAGGTCCTTGGGGGTAACGAGGTTCACGTTGACGTGGTAGTGTTTCAGCAGCTGCACGAGCGAGTGCACGGTACGGCCGTATTTGAGATCGCCCATGAAGGTGATGGTCAGGTTGTTGACACTGCCAAGCTCCTCACGGATAGTGAACAGGTCGAGGAACGCCTGGGTCGGGTGCTCCTCGGGGCCGTTACCGCCGTTGATCACGGGGATCGAGAGGTACTTGGTGGCCACGCGGATGCTGTCCGGTTCAGGGTGGCGGAGCACAATGGCGTCAGAGTACGATGCGACTGAGCGGAGCGAGTCCTGGAGGGTCTCGCCCTTTTGGACAGACGAGTTCGCGACGGAGATGTTGATCACACGGCCACCAAGACGCTGCATGGCGATGTCGAACGAGCTCTGCGTACGCGTGGACGGCTCGTAGAACATTGTGGCGAGCACACGGCCCTGGAGGAGGTCGAGAGCGCCCTTGCGTTCAACAGCAAGACGCATCTCCTGCGCCAGCGAGAAGAGATCGTGGAGGTTCCGGCGCGACAGCTGGTGCACACTGGTGACACTGCGGCGGAGGAATGGACTGCGACGAAGCGAGTCCTTGAGCATGCTACGCGAAGCAGGCTCGCGAACAACAGGACGCTCGATTCCCGTGAACGACAGGCGAGGACGGCCAGAAGACACAGTACCAACCGAGGCAGGCTCGACGGGTTCAGGCTCACGCGGCTTTGGCGTCGCCGGAAGTGGCTCGAGCTCTGCAAGATCGCGTCCGTGAACACGAGAAACGACCAGCTGGCCCTCCTGGGCGACGAGCTTGCCGTCGTACTCGACACGCTCGACACAGCCGCCGGAACTGGTGATGCCAACGACGGGGCGGTCGAGATCCACGGACACAGCGCCGGCAGGCACTGGCAGACCGAAAATGGTGCGAGGAGTCGTGGCCATCTTGTCGACAATCTGCTGCTCGCTGATCTTGCCGTGGTGGACAGCATCAGCCAGCATAGACAGCGCGAGAGCGTGGCCATTCGGAATCGACAGAGCCGCAGGGCCAACAGTGAGCACGTCAATGTCGCTGAGGTGCTTCCACAGGAACTCACGGTCCTTGGAGGTGGCAGGAAGCCACTCGGCAGCAGTGGGGTGAGCCTCAGGCGTCAGGTAGAGCGCGAGAACAGAAACGTCCATCGTCACTGCCATTCCCTTTGCACGCGTCATGAGAATGAGCTGCAAATCGGCGGCAGAGCGCACGCTCGAGACGTGAACGGGCCTCGAGTAGAGAGAAGCCAGCAGCAGAACAGACGCCAGGTTCGTGGCAGTCGCATCCGTCACCACGAGTTTCGGCCAGGTGCCAAAGTGGGCTCCAGCCTCGCCAACGTTCTCGAGGTGGCCCTTGTTGCTGAATGGCATCCACAGGGCGCCAACCTCGCGGGCAACGCTCGCGCTCATCTCCGAGTTGGAGGCGGTGGCAGCAAGAGTCAACAAGTAGTCGCCAACGACGGGAAGCTCGTGGATGAGCTTCCTGGTGGCAGTCAGTGCAGACTCGCTGGCGACAATCTGCTCCGCGGACGGGAACAGGACGCTCTGCGTGAATCCGTGAGACAGAGCCTCGGTGAGAGTGTGCTTCGAGTGCTCAGGCGAACCAAGACAAGTGCCAACATCAACGAAACCACCCTCAATCGACAGGACCTCGTGGGAGAGCTGCGCATCCACAGCCGAGATCTCGAGACTCGGTTTGCGGATCAGCGCCTCGAACAACAACTTGGCGCACTTGACGTTTGTCACGAGAGGCACAGCGTAGTCGACAGCCATGCGACGCGTGCGGTAGCCGCGAGACATGTACGACGCAGGACGACGGAAACGGTTCGCAGATGGCAAGTTCACGTAGATGTCGATCTTGTTGTTGGCGAGGTACTGCGTGAGCGAGTACTCGGCGTTTTCGGTGGAGCTATCAGGCAGGAACTCGAGGTAGCGGGCAGGAACGCCATTCTCGACCAAAAAGTCCGTGGTTCCCGCAGTGGCGTAGACCTCGTAGCCCATCGCGTGCAGTTTGCGCACGCTGGGCAGAAGCTCGGCCTTCTCCTTGTAGGAGCCAATCGACAACAGGATGTTCTTCTTGGGAGGAGTGATTCCGGATGCAATGAGCGCCTTGAGGTACGCCTCGTACTTGTTGTGGCCAAAGCACGCAACTTCGCCGGTAGACGCCATCTCGACACCAAGAACAGGGTCCGCACCGCTCAAACGGCTGAAGGAGAACTGCGGCACCTTCACGGCAACGTAGTCAGTAGGCAGAGACTTGAGCGGGTACGGCTCGACGGGGATACCGCAGATGACCTTCGTGGCCATCTCGATGAGATCCACGCCAATAACCTTCGACACGAATGGGAACGAACGCGACGCACGCACGTTGCACTCGATGACCTTGATCTGGTTGTCCTTCGCAATGAACTGGATGTTGTACGGTCCCGTAACGTTGAGAGCATCGCCAATCTTGGCGGTCGCCTCGACAATGCGCTCGACAGTCTCCTGGGCGAGATCCTGGCACGGAACAATGAGCGTCGCATCGCCAGAGTGCACACCGGCATTCTCGACGTGCTCGCTCACAACGTGCATCACCATCTGGCCATCCACGGCCACAGCGTCCATCTCGATCTCCTTCGCGTTCTCAATGTACTTGGTGATCACCACAGGGTAGTCCTGCGACACCTCGACGGCCTGACGCAAGAAGTTCTCCATGTCTGCCTCAGAGTAGACGGTGTTCATGGCTGCACCACTGAGAACGTACGACGGGCGAACAAGAACGGGGTAGCTCACGCGATCAGCAAACTCCTTGGCCTCGGCAATGCTCGTGAGCTCCTTCCACTCGGGCTGATCGACGCCAATCGCGTCCAGCATACGGCTGAACTTGTAGCGGTTCTCGGCGCGATCAATCATGTCCGGAGCAGTACCAAGAATCTTGACGTTGTTGCGCTGGAGCGACAGAGCAATGTTGTTGCTCGTCTGGCCACCCATGCTCACCATGACGCCGGAAGACGACTCGAGTTCGTAGATATCGAGCACGCGCTCGAGGTTGATCACCTCAAAGTACAACCGGTCAGCCTCGTCGTAGTCCGTCGACACCGTTTCGGGGTTGTAGTTGACCATGATCGTCTTGAGACCCTGCTGGCGCAGAGTACGGACGGCACGGACGGCACACCAATCGAACTCGACAGACGAGCCGATGCGGTAGACACCGGAGCCCAAAACCATGGCACCATGGTCCTCGAACGTGATGTCGTGGGTGTCGGCACTGTAGGTCATGTACAAGTAGTTGGTGACAGCGGGGAACTCGGCAGCGACAGTGTCGATACGCTTCACGAACGGCGTGATGCCCATCTTCGTGCGCTCGTCGCGGACGCGCAGCTCGTTGGACCGCGTGAAACGGGCAATCTGGCGATCGTCGAAGCCAAGCTGCTTCGCCTCGCGCATCTCGGCGGCAGGCAGCGTCTTTCCGCTGAACTGGGCCTCGAGCTTCGCGGCGAAGTCGTTGAGGTTCTTGAGCTTCGTCAGGAACCACTTGTCGATGTTCGTGAGCTGCCACGCCTGGTCGACGGTGTAGCCCTTGTGGAACGCGTTGGCGAGAGCGAAAAGACGCTGGTCGCTCGGCGTCTGGAGTTCCTGGTCGATGTCGATCGACATCAGAGCCTCCGTCGGGCTGAATCCAATGTTGTGGTAGTCCGTCGACCGGATCGCCTTCTGGATCGCCTCCTCGAAGGTGCGGCCAATGCTCATGACCTCGCCCACAGACTTCATGCTGCTCGACAGCTCCTTCGACACGCGGGTGAACTTCTTGAGATCCCAACGAGGAATCTTGACCACGACGTAGTCGAGACTCGGCTCGAAGCACGCACAAGTGGACTTGGTGACGGAGTTGGTGATTTCGGGCAGAGTGATGTTCAGGCCAAGTTTCGCGGCAACAAACGCCAACGGGTATCCCGTGGCCTTTGACGCGAGGGCAGACGAACGCGACAGACGGGCGTTCACCTCGATGATGCAGTACTCCTTGCTGAACGGGTTGAGCGCGTACTGGATGTTGCACTCGCCCACCACGCCCAAGTGACGGATCACGTTGATGGCAGTGGTACGCAGCATGTTGTAGTCCTCATCGCTGAGAGTCTGCGACGGGGCAACGACAATCGAGTCGCCAGTGTGGATTCCGAGCGGGTCGAAGTTCTCCATGTTACACACGGTGATGCAGTTGTCCTGCGCATCGCGAACCACCTCGTACTCGATCTCCTTCCAGCCCTTCATCGAGCGCTCCACGAGCACCTGGGGGCTCGCCGCAAACGCTTTTCCGCACAGCTCCTCGAGCTCCGCCTCGTTGTCGGCGAAACCACTGCCAAGACCTCCGAGAGCGTACGCAGCACGCACAATCACCGGATATCCAATGTCCTTGGCAGCAGTGCGAGCCTCCTCCCAGTTGGAGGCGGCGAACGACTCGGCGCACTTCTCGCCAATCTCCGCCATGGCGCTCGCGAACAGCTCGCGGTCCTCAGTTGTGATAACGGTGTCGATGGGCGTACCCAAGACCTTCACACCAAGAGCCTCGAACTCGTCCTTGAGAGCGATACCGACACTGAGAGCGGTCTGGCCACCGAAAGTGACATAGATCGCGTCAGGACGCTCGTACTTGATGACCTTGCGAACAAACTCGGGGTTCACGGGCAAGAAGTACACCTTGTCGGCAAGACCCTTGGAGGTTTGAATGGTGGCAATGTTCGGGTTGATAAGGATGGTGTAGATTCCCTCCTCCTTGAGCGCCTTGATGGCCTGCGAGCCCGAGTAGTCGAACTCGCCCGCCTGGCCAATGCTGAGACCGCCAGATCCCAACACGAGCACCTTCTTGGCGTGGACGCGAGCAGGCTTGTGTTCCTTGGGGAACTCGACCGCCTCGAGCTTGTGCGACTCGGCGAACTTGACGCACGTACTCAAGAAGGTATCGAAGAGGAACTCCGTGTCACGGGGACCAGGAGTCGACTCAGGGTGGAACTGCACGCTGAAGTACGGCAACTCGGAGTGGTAGATACCCTCGTTAGAGCCGTCGTTCGCGTTCACGAACAGTTCGTGCCAACCAGCAGGCAGCGACGCGGTGTCAACAGCATAGCCGTGGTTCTGCGACGTGATGTGGCAGCGTCCCGAAACCAGGTTGGTCGCAGGGATGTTGTGACCACGGTTACCGAACTTGAGCTTCAGGGTGCTGGCTCCAGCAGCGCGAGCAATGAGCTGGTGGCCAAAGCAGATACCAAACACAGGCACCACCTTCGCCGCGAGCACTTTCGCGATCTCAGACGACAGCTCCGACATCGTGGCGGGATCTCCAGGACCATTGGAGATGAACAGGCCATCGAAACCGGTAACGTCGATCTTGTGGTTCCAGGGAATCACCGTGAGCTCCGCACCGCGAGAAATGAAGCAGCGAATCTGGTTGAACTTGAGACCAACATCCACCGCCAAAATGCGCACCGGGGAGCCGTCGGCCTTGAGCAAAGGCTTCACCTCCTTCGGCACACGGTAGGTGTGCTTTTCGGTGCAGGACACGCGGGCAACGAGGTTGTCGACGTTGGGGTCGACCCACTCGGGCACCTTCTCCGACTCGGGTGTCATACGAGCGAGCAGAGAGCCGCCGTCGCGGATTTCCTGCGTGAGCGAACGCGTGTCAACACCGTAAATGGCCGGAACGCCCTGCTCCTTGAGCCACGCGCCAAGACTCGATTTCGCAAGGTAGTGGCTGTACTCCTCGGTGTACGACGCCACCACCAAACCGGCAACGTGGATACGGCGCGACTCAAAGTAGCGAGGCAGCTCCGGAACCAGTGGGTCGCGTTCCTCGCGATCGGGAACGCCGTAGTTGCCCACGAGCGGGAACGTGATCACGAGGATTTGACCCTCGTAGCTCGGATCGGTGAGCGACTCAGGATAGCCGACCATTCCGGTCTGGAAAACGAGTTCTCCGGCCGCGGCTACGTTGGCGCCAAAGCCAAAGCCCTGGAGGACTGTGCCATCCTTGAGCTCGAGCGTCGTGAGGCTGTCGCCGCTGTGGACCTGCGGGGAGATCGGCAGACGAGCAGCTGGGGCCATTGTAACTTGGGTCGCTTCTCCTTCGAGGGAGAGAGAAGAAGAAATTTATTTCTGTGTGGATTATGAAGAGAGCGAAAAAAAAAAAAATATTTGCCCTAACCCAGCTCAACGACGGCTCGTCAACTGTCATTGCGAAAACTCCCGAATTGGCCTGATTTTCGCTATGAGGCTCGACTAAATATATTTCCATCACCATACCACCTCTTACTAGTTTAATTTGTACTGCTAGCCGTGGTCAAGGTGAACCACCATAGAAAAAATTTCAGCGCACCCGTGACTAACTCCATTCTCACCTCTCGCGACTGTCAGTGCGCGACTTGCTGTGCTTAGTCTGCCCAGTCTGTTCCTGCGGCGAACTGTCACTGCCCAGGAATTTAGCCTAATTTTTTCACTATGGTGCGGCTTAATCTACATAATTATGCTCTTTATTGCCAATTGAGCCCATTTTTGCCTTATGTGTCTGTAGCGTCTTTCTTTTTGAGAAGGCGCCGTACATGTGTGCGGCTTCTTTTGAAAAAGAAGCAAAACCGTGGCAATTGGCTAACGCCAATTGAGTTATCCTCTAATTAAACTCATTAAGGGTCTTTAGAGCGTTCATTGATGTGGTTCTTCCTTTAGACAAGGGGCAAAACCGTAACAATTGGCGAACATACGGCGTCTACAAAGTATAATCTCCGCTATTGGAAACAAGCGAAACCGTAGCAATTGGTTAGTGCCAATTGAATTCTACCAGCGTCATTGAGCCTGTTGGACCTCTATTTAACGTTTATTGAGTTGCTCCTTTCAATAAAAGAAGCAAATCTATGGCAATTGGCTATTGCCAATTGAGTATAAGAAAACGGACACAATTCGTACTAAAGGTACCAGAGAGACTTGGCTTAAGGAAAAGCAGCAGCGAATTCGCTTAAGCTTACCAGAAATTACCACGCCTGGTGTTTGCCGCCATTCGCAAATGTGACATAAGGCACATGTTTGAATGGGGTTTAACCACTCTGTGGAGTCTTGTCAGAATAATGGCCATAGTACCGGCAGGCAATTGATAAAGTTCGAGTTGTGGCCAGCGCCTTTAAACTGAAGGTCTTTAGCATGGATTGAAATCTTCAATTTATTGCTCTAATGAGGCCCCGTCAATGATTGGAGACGTTAACCATTCCGAGCTTCATCCAGTCGCCGTCGCAACTGTTGATTTACAGTACTCGACAGAAAATTTTCAATCAAATTACGCATTTCGGAATTGAAGGTAACCCTTAACTGCAATTGTTAGTCCAGGATGCGATGCTTGATTCCGCACCCCAACATGGAGACCCAGAAATCCATTCCGGTCCAGTTGCTTCGAAAGGTTACATTTTCTTACTTGGTCGATGGTTACAACAATGATCTTGCCGACAAGTAACATGAAAAGCTAGGAGATCTGCACTATTGAAGGCATCCAACTTTGAGCAGCTCGCAGTGCTAGTGTCTGCTCATGGCAAACATTGCGCGGAACCAAATGCCATCTGCTTCTTTTTTATCAATGAATTCTCACCTAGCTAGAATTCTCGTAACGGAGCATCATGTTGCTTCAGAAAAAAACTCGATCTGCTAAGCTCCAAATTAATATACAATTTGGTACCAAAAGTCTACCGTAATAGCGAAACAGTTCCTAGTATGGCGCCAACTTCGAGAATGTTATCTCAATGAAACTCGTCGCTGAGCAGTGTCAGAATTGAGCTAGCTAGCTACAGACTTGTGCTACACCAGACAGTGTCGAACATCTCAAAAGGTCATGTTATGCAGGATCTAAACTAACCAACACTTGGATAAGATTGTGCCAATTTACGATGTAGCGCTGCATGGTGGCGACATTCTGCCGTTTTATTATGCTAGATACATTAGATATGAGGACGGGTTCTGCTGCACAATTTGATCGCATCGATCTCGAGCGGCACGAGACAATACGAGACAATAACTGGGCATCTCCGACGAGAAAACACCGACTTCGGTGACTGGAGCAAGGGTTGACACCGTCCGTGATCCGCGGATGAGATTTCATCTGATCGCATCCGATCTCGATCTCTCCAAAAGATTCAAGAGCAAAAAAACAGGATGCGGCTCACTACAGCTGTGTCTGCCTCACGAATCCAGCGAATAACAGCAGCGGCATGATCGGCCGAAGTCTGATTCGAAAAAAACCCAACCACTGAAATAGCCAAGCCCCCCTACCCCTTGCCCATTTCGATGCCAGTCAGGGCTTTCCCTAAAACCGCTTAACTGAAAATTACGTAAGCCGAACAGAGCGAGATGGACGGGTCCAATAGCATGTGTCAGGTTGAGAAGCAGTGTGAGGCTGTGGGGCATGAGTGCCCATACCCATTAACGCTGGAGATAAGCACCATTTGGCCCCACTATATGGCGATCAAAAACCTAGCGATGTACCGGCATGCCGAGGTGTTCTGTGTCATGCTGCATCAAACTACTGAAATTGGACTGTCATGTCGCCTCCTGGCGTTCCTGATTACCATCTCGCATGATCTTGCATGATGACATGACCAACCCAGTCAGCCGTTAGTATTTCCTAGTTGACTACCCCCGGTCACCGAATCTAATCCATCTCATCTGCCAATAAGATCGTATGCAGGTGGGGGCATGGAACTCCACAAACAATAGAGCTTCGTAAGCGCATTTGCCTTGAAAATTTCTGCACGAGAATAAAATCTGTTACACCCGGATGGAGAAGTCACATAGGTTTCGATTGCCGCCCTGCTGGCGGTGACGCCTTTTTCATAAACAAATTTCAGAACCCATGATGTATTGTACGTAGGATTGACTGGCGACATAATAGCCTGACGAAGCCGAAAAGAAGGATCAACCTGAGCGAAGCCAGTAACCCCTGACACATTTGCTGAAATGCACTGTTCAGGGAATGGGCGCCAAAATTTGTTCGCATCTGATGGGCGACGATCATCAAATTGGTCATTGTAAATCCCGCTTATACAAGGAGATCACCTCTCGTGGTGCAATAAAAATTAGCAGGCTATAAATATTAAGACACATCGAAAAATTTCCCCCGCATAGGAAAATGCGTGCGTCGATCTGGAGGCTCTCCAGCTTGATCACTCTCTGGAGTGTTGTTTATGCAGAAGACGGCATTGAACCATTGTCGGGAACATGTACTGGTCTGCTGTCCCTGGTTTATACTTGGGGCAGCTGCCTGTCGTATCCGATGGACTGTGTGTGTGCGACAACGGACTATGTCGAGTCCGTGGTTGGATGTGTTAACCAACTGTTGGAGGGTGAGACTGATGTTGACGAGAAACGGCAGGCAGCCTTCGAGGGAATCATTTTTAATTGCCCCAATGTGACGATGGATGCTCTCGAGGCATATAATGCCAACAGCAGCGCCCTCCAGCCTCTGGGATGTGTTTCAGTTAAGGACCACCTGTGTTCCCCCGATCGCGCATTCATGGTAACGCCTGGAGAGCTCAAGACTGCTTATCGTGCGTATATCTGGAGTTATATCAAGGCTGACCGGACGGTTTGGCGATATGGTGCCGCTTGTATTGCGTTCTGGGGTGGTATCTGCTTGATCCGTGCTCTCATCTACTGGGGATTCAAGCTATTCCCCAAGACTGCGCAGGAGAAGCTTGGTACATTGCGAATCGTGACCTTGACCCGTCGATATCTCACTTTGCCGCCCATGTTGGCGAGGTATCATGCCGAACCTTTCAAGGTGCTTGGTTTCACATTTAACCTTCCGACGCGTGAGCATAGCATTATCGTGACGATGTTTGTTGGTCTGTCGATGGGATTGACGTTTGGCTACAAAATGGTCAACCCAACATACATTTTCGCCTACATCAATTCCGAGTCCTATACCTACTACATTGGCTTCATCTCCGGATACCTCGCTCTGTACCTGTTGCCGCTGATGATCCTGTTTGCTGGCCGAAACAACTTTTTGTTGTGGTTCACGGGTTGGTCACAGGAGACGTTTGTGATCTTCCACAAATGGGTCGGGCGCATAATCATTATCGAGGTTATCATCCACACGGTGGTCTACACCATCTACTACGTCGAGGTGCACTACTGGACCATCTCGTGGACTGAGACCTACTGGAACTGGGGTGTAGTTGCGCTGGTATTTGCGTGCCTGATTCTTGTCCAGGCGATGCACTTCTTCCGCAAGGCTGGTTATGAGCTGTTCTTGATTATCCACATCATCAGCGCTGTCTTCTTCATTATTGGCAGCTACTACCACGTTGTCCTACTTGAAGCCTACATCCAGTACATCTGGGCAGCAGCGGCTGTGTGGTCCTTCGAGCGTGCCGTCCGAATTGCGAGGATCCTTATTGCCAATCCATTTGCCAAGGCCCTCATCGAGAGCCACGACGATGCCGTTCTCGAGTACACCATCACTTACTCCAAGGCCTGGAAGTTCTCGCCTGGACAGCATGTTTTCATTCACCTGATCACGCCTACATTCTTCTGGGAATCACACCCCTTCTCGGTTACGGCTCCAGTCAAACCAGAGGAGGATGGCACTCTCAAGCTATTTGTTCGCGCCAAGGACGGAGCCACACGGAAAACCCTAAAGAGAGCTATCGCCAAGGGCGGCGCTTTCAGCTCATACGTTTGGATCGATGGACCCTATGGCCATCGCGACAATGTGGAGAGTTACTCTGAGAGCGTCTTCATCGCTGGAGGGCTCGGTATTACCGCCGTATTTGCCTACATCCAGGGACTGATCTCGAGTGGCTCCACGGCACCCATTTCGCTCTACTGGGCCGTGTCCACTGAAGGTCCTCTCACGTGGTTCAAGGACCAGATCGACTACATGGTTGCGCACAATGTCAATGTCCACATCAACATCAAGGGCGACGCATCAAATACCAAGTCCAGCTATGATGCTGCCGCGAACGATATCGGAACCACATCAACGGTTTCGTCTAGCGATCCCAGTGAGGGCGACGCGGAGAAGACCAAGACCAAGACCGAGACCAAGGTCGACTCTGCGTACCGTGGAGACGAATCTCTGAAACAGGCTTGCATCAGTTACGGGCGGCTCCAGGTGGCTCCGGTCATTGCTGAGCACATTTCTCAGTCGCACGGGTCGCTTGTGGTGCTGTCGTGTGGTCCTGGAAGCATGAATGACGACGCTCGTGGTGCCGTTGTTGACGGTCTCACCACCACGAAAAACTATGTCGAGTACCTTGAAGAGTCATATACATGGTGATTCTGCAATGAGTGTATGAATTTAATCTAGCGTGCCTTTGCGATGCAAGCAAACGCACCATCACCTAGGTATGACGATTTTGATGTTAAAAAACTACGTAAATAATTTTAGCCATTTTGAAAGTTTTTATTACAACAGAACTGTGGGATCACATTAACTTAGTCTAGCGGTGATAATTTACCAACCGTACCACTACTTAGAAAGATGGCTACTTGCCTGAACCGGATTGGTCCCAAACCATTCTGTTGCCAACCGAATTGGTCCCACCTGTGCAAGCCGTACTAGTCCCACCCACCTCAGCAGGCCCATCCCCTCATGCTGGGAAACGCTCACTAAGCACACCTGCCAAGCTTCCACGTTTCACAAATGCGTTTCTCGAGTGTGCTGGCGTCTGCGACGTTTCTGCAGCTCGCCCTGTGCTCTGTGCTGGGCATTGACTTTGGCACGGAGTTCACCAAGGCGAGCCTTGTTGCTCCAAATGCAAATTTTGAAATTGTGTTGACACCCGACACCGCCCGCAAGGACGCAAGTGGCCTCGTGTTCCGCACGTCGAAGACAAAAGACGACTTTGAGCGCGTCTACGGTTCTCCAGGTGTGGCCCTGATTCCGCGATACTCGCAGTCTGCGCTGTATGGCCTCAAACCGCTGCTCGGAGCGCAGTTCGACGAGATTCTTGTTGGGCTGTTTGAGGAAACCCATCCTGGCCTCAGGTTGGTTGAGCACCCGACGCGCCACACAGTCGCGTTTGACGTCAACGAACACGTCTACCCTATCGAGGAGATTGTGGCCATGTCACTCGGCGTGGTCAAGGATCGTGGAACCGAGCTTGTGCGGAATCGTGCTGTGTCCAATACAGCGGTTGCGAGAGACGCAGCCATCTCTGTGCCTGGATTTTGGGGACTCAAGCAGCGCCAGGCTCTCAAAGATGCTGCCGCACTGGCCGGAATCGATCTCATTGGTCTTGTGGACGACGGTCTTGCTGTTGCGCTAAACTACGCTTCGCAGCCGTCCACGGCTTCATCCCTCTCAGAAACCCCTCAAAACATTGTTGTTTACGACATGGGAGCTGGATCGACCACCGCCACTCTGTTCAGCTTGTCCCTCAGTCCCCAGGAGTCTGGTCCTGCGGAGGTTGTTGTCGACACTCTTGGGTTCGGAGCCCAGCCGCTTCTCGGCGGCCACGCCCTGACGACTCTGGTGCGTGAATTGTTGGTGGAGAAGTTCGTTGCCGAAAATAAAAAGGTCGACAAGGTCGACGTCCGCACGCCCAGAGTGCTCAACCGGTTGTGGCGAGAGGCTGAGCGCGCCAAGACGGTCCTGAGTGCGAACACTGAGGTGAGCGTGCACATTGAGGGCCTGTACAAGGACTACGACCTCGCTACCCATATCACCCGCCAGGAGTTTGAGGACTTGGCCCAGAGCCACGTCGAGGCCACAAAGCAGCCTCTACTCGACAGCCTGACGTTGTTCAACGGCACCACTGTCGGTGTTGACGACATCGATGCTGTGGTTCTTGTTGGTGGAGCGTCTCGTACGCCGTTTGTGGCTGCAGAGCTCCGAAAGGTGCTCGGTGACGAGTCGAAGCTTTGCCGTTCTGTGAATGCCGACGAGTCCGAGACGATGGGAACGACGCTGAGAGGCGTCAGTTTGTCTGGCGTGTTCCGTTCGAAGCCCATGACGGTGATTGACCGTATTCCTCACAGTGTGAGTGTGGCTATTGACGGCAACGAGCGCGAAGAGATCTTTGCAGCTGGAACGAAGGTTGGTACGCAGAAGGAGGTGGTTCTTCCCACTGGACAGGATACTGTGGAGCTTGCACTGTACGAGGACGACAAAGTACAGCGTGAGTGGACGGTTCCGTCGATTGGTACCACTAAAGAGTCCTTGTCGGCACCTGGTCCCATCCAATGCACTGGAGCCGCGAGCGTCCGCGCTGTGTTTAAGCTTGACCAGGACCGCATTGTGCAGCTCAAGACTGCAGAGGTGTTCTGCGACGCCAAGTCGACGTCTACCACCACTGTAACCAGCGATGGCAAGAACGAGACCAAGACTGTAGATGTTCCCACTATCAAGACGCGCAAGCTGAGTCCACGACTTGCCGGCAATGGTGCGTTCCCTCTTGGCTCGTCCGAAAAGAAGACACTCCAAGACGATCTGAAGATGCTTGACAAGGCCGGCGCAGAGATGCAGAAGCTTTCTGAGCTCCACAACCGTCTGGAGGGTCTGTTGTACCGCATCCGGGAGCTGGCTCCCGAGGAGCCGATGCTCGAGCAGATTGCTGAGGTTGTCGAGGGCGGATTTTCTGGCAAACTCGACGAGCTCAAGACGCTGGTGGGCAAGGCACTCGAGGCCCACACTGAACACAGCGCAAAGCAGCAGGCTGCGAGCTCTGACTCTGACGAGGAGCATCCCGAACTCTAATCATGTGCTACATGTAAATACCATTATACACTAAAAGAAGCACTCAACTAACCTGAATGTAGACTTCAGAGCAACACTTGCTATCGTGGGCTACAGCTTCGAAATAAAGACACCCCATGAAACAGTACGATATCAAAACTATACACCAAAAACACTAAATGAACGGCTGACAGCAGCAACAGTCGCGGAAATACACTGGCCGGTCCCACCACACAAGTGAGAACCGCTGGAGGAACTTGCGGTCCTGCTGGGCGACAGGATCAAGACCCATGGCAGCAATGTGTTCGGGTCCCACCATAATCATCCCATCGTCGTCCTGGGTTAATCGCGAGAAAACACGGATCAGTTGCCGTGTATACTGCTGGAAGTATCCGATCATAGCCACGCCATCAGCCTTGGGCCCCAGAGTTCCGTTCACGTTAGTTGTCAACGATGGATTGCCCTCGACCAGCGTGGCATTAACTCCAAGCAGCGGTTCAGCCTGGCGATCCTCCTGCTCCATGATTGCAGACTCGCCCGCTGATGCCCACCACATGAGACCCGACGAAGTTGAATCTACTAGTCTGTCCATGATACCTCCCCAACTGAGGTTACCGTTGTGGTGTGGAGGAGGCTCGTAGTCGATGTTGAGAGACTCGACCAGTTTTGAAAACCGTCTTCGGTCTCTCCACGTTGGTCTGAGCTGCGTTTTGCCCACGTGAACAGTTACTGCGTCTGTCCAGACGTCACACGCCTCTCTACTGTCACTTAACAGCAGCCCATCACTCGTCGTGGCCACATAGCTCCCAGCTGCCTGCAATCGGGACATGTCCTGCAAACCAACATTATAGAAACAAGGGTATTCGAGGTCGTGTTGGCGTGTATCCGACAACAAATGCTGGATATCTGCGGGGATGGAGCATATTCGGGAAACGAGATATGTGTATTGACTCAGGTCACGCAGGCTCACTTGCCTCTGGCTGTGTGGTTCTGTGGTCGCTGCAGGATGTGCCAGGAGCACTCTTTGTCTACTGAGACCAGACTTCCACAGCTCGAATACAAGGGCACCGTATGTCTGGATGAAAGAGGTCGAATTCAGAATCGGATGGCATTTTGGGTCAGGCGACACGAATCCTGCCGACGCCACCGTGATGACCGCTGGGTCTAAAACGTCCATGTACTTTGCAAGCTCGTACTTGAGGTAGGTTTCCTGGCTCCAGGGAACAGAGCTTGTGGTGGTTGCGCCACCCTGGGCATTTGGGCCTGTACTACTCGAGTTATGAACAAGTAGTGCCAGTGCATACATGTGGGCATTGGCTCTGTCTGAACCCGATGTTCGAGCCATATATACCGAGCAACCACTGTAGTCTCCACACTGGAAGTAGATGGTGTCCTCCTTGGCATCGTGGAGGCCACTCGGGATCATCCTGAACTCCACACCAGGTAAACTGCCGGGCTCAATCGGCTCGGAGCTCCACACAATCTGGTGGCCGGCGCGCACATCGAACTTTGCCAGAATCAGCATGGGACTGGAGGTGTAGTTGCCTTGGAGATCGTCCTCCTAACCCTTGGAGCTAAGGTGTCGCCAAACGCATAACACCTATAAGAGCCCTCGACTCACGACAAACTCGCTCTGTAGTGAATAAATGCACATATTGTAGCTCAATTGGCACATTGTAGTGACCTAACTGGCTTTAGCCAGTTGCCACAAAAAGCTTTTGCTTCTTTTTTTCAAAAGAAGATCACAAGCCAATATCGGATGAACAGTTGATTCTATATACGCACGTAGAATGCAAATTGATTAAGGAGAATAAAAAAAAAAAGAGCTAGAGAGCCACGGGAGTGGGTGTGCTCGAAGGTACAGGCGTGGAGTCCAGCTCCACCAGCCGCTTCCTCTCGGTCACAAACGCACCCATATCAATCTTGGTGTAGTCCTGGTTCTTGAGCCACGGGTGCTCGAGCATGTCCGCGTACCTTGGTCGCTTCGACGGGTCCTTTGCGAGGAGCTGCGACACGAATTCGACAGCCTCTGGCGAGTACTTTGTCGGGTCGAGACTCGGAGGATCGCCGTCGACAATCGCCGTCAGCTGGCTGAACACGTTCGAGTACGTTTCAGGCGGGTAGGGGTACTCGCCCTCGGACATTTCAATGATCGACAGGCCCAGGCTCCACACGTCGCTCTCGATGGTGTAGGTATTGTTCTGCATGCCGTTGGCGAGATTCGCCAGCCCGTTGGGGCCGCTGCCCCGGATGCGTTCTGGCGCCATATACGCCTGGCAGCCAATGTTTGTTCGCGCAATCGACGCGACGAGGTTTCCGCTCACGCCAAAGTCGCACAGCTTGACCTTGCCGGAGGTGGAACTGAGAATGTTCGTGGGTTTGACGTCGCGGTGGATGATGTTGTAGTCCTCCTTGAGCTGGCGGAGGCCCTCGACGACACTGTGCACCGTAAACTTGAGGTATGGTTCGGGAATGCCGCCGCGGTAGATGTTCGTCATGCTGCCGCCGTCCATGTACTCCATGCAAATGTACACGGCGCCCTCGACGAAGAAGGCGCCATAAAACTCGACAATGTTGGCCATGGAGCACCGATGCAGCACATCGAGCTCCATGATGATCTGGTGGAATGCGTTCTCGTCGAGCTCGAGCCGGACCTCCTTCATCGCCATGATCACGTTGGTCGGCTTGTGCAGCACCTTGTTCACGGTGCCGTAGTTGCCCGATCCGAGCTCGCAGATGGGCTCGAGCTGGTCCAGCGAGATGTTGAAGCTGGTTCCGCTCGAGAAGTCGATTCCCTTCGCGTGCAGGCTCGCCTTGCCTTGGAAGTTGAGACGACCAGTGTCGATGTCAATGTACCGCTTGTAGTTCGCAAACAGTCCCCCCTTGGGCTGGCTGGGCATGATATTGTTCGGTCTGTTGGGTGCTCTGGGCGCCTGTCGCAGCGCCTGGAACCCTCCGGGAGGAGGTCCAGGTCCTCGCGGGACTGTGGCGGATCGCGTGCCTCCAGGCAGGGGGCTCTCGAGCGCCGACGTGTCGAGCTTCATTCCGCGACGTTCAGACAGCGAACTGCGCTGACGGGACCGTACCGACGGCGTGCGTCCGAGCGCGAGGGCACCGCCAATGCTCATGGAGGCGCCAGCGCTCGAGATGTGTTTCGACGGGTCGAATTTTTGCGGCGAAGTTGGGCTCAAGACTCCAGCTGGCGAGTCTCCCCGCAGTGGCTTTGGCGACGTCGCCGGTTGCGCATTTGTCGATTGCAGCTGTGACTGAGAGTGAGATTGCAACTGTGTCTGGGACTGAGTCTGTGACTGTGACTGCGACTGTGACTGAGACTGGGCCTGCGACGGAGACGTGTGGGAGCTCTCCATGTCTTCTGCCGCGGACGTCCGCCGGCTCGAAAAGTCGAGGCTTTCTGTGGACGTGCTCATCGATGTGTCCGACGACCCACGCAGGGAGCTGGCAGACCCACGTGCTGACCCAAGGGAGCCCGCAGACTCTGGTACCTGCCAGCCGTGGACCGACGTTCTCGGGCTCGGGTTTGCGCCGAAACTCTGGCCACTCGAGCGCCTGCTGTCGCAGGTCTTGTCGGCGAGAGCAGCGTTTATCTGGCCGTTCGAGGACACATTTGACGGATGGCGCCACGACCCAGACGCCGTACTCGGGGTCCGGGACAGAAGCATACCGTTTGGTTTGCCGTTGGACTGCAACTGTGGTTTCGCCGACAGGCTGTTTGTGCCGCGACGGCCAGAACGCTGCTGCTGGATGGCAAGAATGCGCGCCTGCATGTCTGAGGCAATTCCGTCCATCAGCGACGACGCTGCCGGAGACGCTATTGACGACGGCTCCATCGGCGACACTGCCGAGTTGGCTGTGTCTGGCAGCGCTGGCGGCGCCGTCGACGCCTGGACTGGCGCCGTTTGGAGTCCGTGGGGGTTCTCGCTGAACGGCGACACCATTCCACTGGACAGCGTGCTTGGGGTCGTGTCGAGCTTCAGCGACGGCGTCTTGTGGCCCGGCGTCAGGCTCCCTTTATCGTGGGAGAGCATCGTCGCTCCTCCCAGGTTGAGCCTGTTGAGAGGCGGCAGCTCGAGGCTGTTGGGCGGGACCTCCCTGCGAGACATGAAGATACAACAACAGGAGGCTGCGGGGATCTATCAATTTGTGGATACCCCGACTGTAGGCACGTTCTGAGCTAGATAGGATAGGTGGAGCAGTCTCCACACAACCGGGTTTCAGTTGTTTTGACCAACGTGCTGAGAAGAGGGAGAGGTTCCACTAATGGGTTATATGCGGAAGGGGGGTGGGTGGGTGGATAAGTCCGTGCGTTTGTATGAGTGAGCGTTGCACATGTACAGGTGAGCTTATGTATGAGTGAGCATAACTCCAGAAGGCTTAACTGGCGCTGGGTTGTCGCTAGAGATGCAGGCTGCTAGTAGATAAGACCATCTGCTGCTGAAACAAATTTGCTACACTATAAAACACTGCCTGCTCGCCGCAAGATCAGCACCTACTCTCTGCGCACTTCTGCATTCCGCATCATGTGATTTGCCAACGCGCTTACCCATATTGGTAAGACGCTGGAAAACCCACCTCGAAAAGGTTAAGAGATCCCGTCCTGCTCAACGCACGACGTTAAGCTGACCGAGAGGGGAACCCCTGGCGGGGATAGGGGGTAGGGAATTTAGCCGTGCCACGATACGATCAAACGCCTCTACAAACTCGTATTTCACCTCCACGCTACATTAAAACTGTTGAGAACCGCGTTTCTCCATGTCGGGTGACCGCCGATCCGGAGGAAACCACTGATCAGCTCCTGCATCCTTTCCACCGCCCTATTTTTTTTTTTGTTTTTTTTGTTTCGCCACAACACCGCTCAGCTCATACGGCGAAGTGTGAAAGCGCTAAATAACCCAGTTCCATTCTAATAAAGATTTTAAAGGCAAGGGTTTCGACCAAAGGGTAAGGAAGCAACAACAGTTAAGCAGGGTGTTCTTAGCTAACCTGCACCTGGGAAGCTGAAACAGACAACAAGGAACCCTGGTCCTAGCAACGTCTAAACTGTCTCGAGCGTATAGCCGCTTGTCATCTGTCGTTCGCTGACGTATGGAAAATAATTGTGACACTGTTGCGGGGAATTTTGGGGTCTCTTTTGTCGGTGGCATCACAAGCAAAACCCTTGTGGTGGTCCTTTGCTTTGGGCACCTCCAATAAAAAAAAAAAGGTTTTGATGTCATCTTTCTTTGGTGGTGTTCTTTTTAAAAAGAACCAAAACTTTGGTGGCAATTGGCTTCGGCAATTGTAGACCATTTTAAGGATTAATTGGACCCTGGTCGCTTAAGCCCAATTGGCGCAGCCACATGCCACCAAAGGTTTGGTTCTTTTGCAAAAGAACACCACCAAAAAGTCTCCAACTTCAGAAGAAGTAAGTCTGAAAGTAGGTTAAGGGGCTGCTAGCTGCGTAGTAGCATTAAATAATTAAATTAGTTAGACTTGGTCGTCTTCGGGCCGTGTATCCGATCGTCGTGAGCGTGCAGTAGATCGTCGTGTCAAGCTTCGTGGGAAGCCATTGCTGGCTACAGACCGTAGGCGTGACGCTGTAGTGCCGACACGGTTCATCCACGGGTTGCTTTCGCCCGCTGGTTGTAAGTACACAGTCGGGTGACGCGCACGCTCCTGTTGAATCTCGTCGCGGTTCTCGACTTCGGAGCCCTTCATCAAGATAGCACGATCCAAGCGGTACGGAAGACCACGGTGGAGGCCTCGGATCATGATGAACATCATCGACACTTTGCCCACAGTCGAAAAGCCTCCACTCAGACTGAGATCGGTGTCCTTGTAGCCAACGCTCATGCCCACACTGCCGTATCCCGAAATAACCTCGTAGATCATGTCGAACAGCGAGAAGTCGCCGCGAGTAATGCGGCTGCCTTCGGTGATAGCCACCACTCCTAAAGCAAGAAGCAAACCCATCATGTCAATAGACAATTGTCTCCGGATATGTGACAGTAGCGGCGACTCGGAGGCTTCCTCTTCCTCTTCATCGCCCTTGGTGCCATCTTCATGGTAATAAATACCGAGAGTCTGCTCTTCGTAGACGTTTGTTTTACGAATCGCCATTGCAAGCGGATACACCGAAGTGTACATAGAGGCGATGTTGAACAGTAGCATCATCGGGTGTTGCGAGCCGATGGAGATGATGGCGAACCCAGCGCTACGAATGGAAGCCGACTGGAAGAACGCACACAGAAGTCGTCCGCCTCGACTGAGATACGGATAAGGATCGTGCGCACCCTCGTTCAAGATCATAAACATACTGACCTCGGCTATCATCAGCGCCAGGAACACTGCCGTCAACTGCAGGGTTGCTTTTGCTGGAAGATACAACATTGTGCATCGACGCGGATGATCCAGCAAAAAACCGAGCGACTCGTGCAGCCTGCCAAACTGCGGAGACAACACAAACATAATCCACAGCATTCCGCGTAACATCAGTGGAAGGAAAACGTTGCCCACCATGATGGTCAATCCAACCACCACAGGGAAGTAGGCCGTTTCGTGGAAATCCGGGAACGTGTTACCGAGAAGATTTAGACCGTTGTTGCAGAAGGCGGACCATGTAACCGTAAACGCGAACCATCCAGGGTTTTGGCCAGCTTCTCTGATCAAGTCGTGGTACTTTTTGCGCTTGTAGCACCATGGGACGAGCATCAGCGTACCAATGGACATCCAAATCACAAAATAGGCGGGAATGATCCATCGAAGAACTTTAAGGGCCGAATACTCTACACCTCCAAGCTCTTCTTTTTGGTCCTCAGTAAGACCCACAAACGCAGAGTTACGAGCAATGGTGGGTGTCCACGATAGATAGTTCGACGCCATGGCTTTGCTGCGTTTACTCGAGGAATCATTGTTGTCTGAGGTCCACGGATTTGACCAGCCAGAGCGATACGTCTCGTTTCGACCAAGGTCTCGAATATCACTCGCCACACCAGTCAATTGTGACTCTCGTCGTCGTTTTGGTGCGTAAACAGGACTGTCAACGCCATTAGCAGCATCTGCCTCAATATCTCTGGGGCTTTTGATCACGAGAGCAGGTCCATCATCCTCGTCGTCTTGTTGTCTTTGCGTCTGCATCATATTCAGCGACCGATACATGTCCTGAGGATTCGGCTGATGCTCTCTAGATGGAGGAACAGGCAAGCTGCCAAACTTGATATCACGATGCTGTTCAGCACCCGGTGGAGGAGACGCCTGAGCCCGTGCACTCGATTCAGCAGCCTGTTCACCAGTTTTTGTGGCTGAGGAACCCGAAGATTCGTTCCCGGTTGGATCGTCGGATGCTTTCTCCTCAGTAGCCGCAGTGGCCTCAGATCCCTCGTGAATAGACTGGGGACTATTCTCGCGATAATGTGGCCCAGTCACGAGAATACCATCGTCTTCGGCATTTTCACCATATATTGGTCCACGGATACTTACCGGGGGCGAGTCTCTCGTGGGCAGCTGGAACGGCGCCGGATCTGGAGCATCTCGCGCTCCAGGTTCTCTGTTTTGGGCACGTGCCATTGTTGCCGTACGTCTGAGTTTCGACTGGAAACGCGACGTGGCATCTATGTTGTCGAATTGGCGTTTGTAGAGCCATAATCGGTAGAGACACAGAAACTCGTTGACCATCAAGGGGTGGGTTGAGATCTGGCTAATGAACAGGAACAACTGCTGGTAAAAATTGATTTTTCCCAGGTCCACAGAGTTGAGACCTGTGTTTGTTACCGCCGAAACAGACTGGAATAGCGCATCTGTGTAGCTCATGTTCTTCTTGGGGTAGACAATGACCGACACAACAATCGAGTTAATCACACTCCACACAAAATGAAGCCCCAGAAAACTCACCGACAAATCCTTGAGGTGCTTCTTGACGGAAACGTGGATTGCTCGCGCCAGTTTACGCGTCCAATCGCTCACATCGGCCCATACTCGAGGCGGACGGCTCAGCAGGGTGCTCACGTCCTCCGTCCCGGGATTATCGGGATGAGACCTCACGGTCTTTGTGCGACGTGTCCGCATTTCGTGTGTGGTGCAAGCACCTGTCCAACTACTCGAGGACTGCTGGTCAACGAGCTAGTTGTATGAGGCGTCTAGATTTGCCCTCCTATCGCTGTTGAGGCGTTTTTTCAGCGACGCATGCGCCAGGGCAAAATTCCCAATCCTCCCAAGCGAGGTGGGAGAAGCTCTTGTAATCGAGGGAAAAAGGAGTGGGATCTCGTTATGCACTGAAGCATTGCCGTCTCTAAATGTATTATTTCTCACTGTTTGGGCTGGTTACGCAAGCTGGGAGCTTAGACACGACTTGCTCCACCCTGGGCGTTTCGTCGTCCTAGGAGCAGCTCCACCATAGCGTGCGAATGAGCCCTTGAGGGAAAGATTATGTAAGCATTAGGCGTTGAACCAGCTTCTCTCGAGTCGAGTTCGACCTCTGTAGGTTAGTGGGCGTAGTACGATAGAATGAATGCGTCGTCAGACAAAGTAAACATGCATAGGCACAAGGAGTCCACCGCCAAAAGACAGAGTGTACGGCTCATGGCGCCTTTCGCCATGCACTGTCTTAATTGCGACCATTTTATCTACAGAGGCACTAAATTCAATGCACGGAAATCATTCACGGGCGATTCATACCTCGGCGTGAAAATTCTCGCATTTAACATCCGGTGCCCACATTGCGGCAGTGAGATTGTGTTCCGAACCGATCCGCAGAATGAATCATATGCATGCGTCAGTGGTGCAGATCGGAATTTGGAGCCATGGCGAAACAAACACCAAGAAAATGAGGCTGTTGAGGAGAAATTGGACCGATTAGAAAAGGAAAAACTGTCAAAATCTGATAAATTGTCCGATCTCGAAACTTCGCTCGCGACTGCGGCCATTGAGACACAAAGAGAAAACGAAACAGCTCGACTGCAATTGGCAGCAGAAGAACTCCAAAAACACCAGAGAGAACTAGGGGCGAAACTTCCACAAAAACTTCCACAAAAGTCTACGCAAAAAGCAGCACCAGCAGCACCTAAAATATTAGAGAGGCCAGCGTTCAAGCTGCCCCAGCCTAAACGGCGAAAAGGTCTCGATAAAAAAGAATGATAAATAAATAAATCTAGTCAAGATCGGGTATATCAAAGTGGAAGTACACCTTACTAGTGTCTGTGATCGGTATAACTCCGTTGCTTTGAGATTCCTCGTCCTGCGTTTTTTCTTCGTTGTTTGTAACGGCTGCGTATTCGCTAACATCGGCAATGCGTACGCTGTATGGAAGCGACGTATTTTCCTTATCCTTGACATCGCCTCCAAAACCCGCATGGATAAGCGCACGTTGAGCCCACTCGGACAAAATGCCAGCAAAGTGAATCTCAACAGGCTGGCAGGCATACTTTATGAGTTCCTGGTGGAGATCATAAAGAGCATTGGCGCCCGTAAGGTCGACATGAGGTGTGCAGGACATGTCAAAGACAATTGCCCGGAGCACTGGTCGGCTGTCGACGGTGTCATTGTCGAAATTGAGTTTTCGTGGCATGCCGTCGTTCCATGGTCGATCACCAAGTTTCATTTTGTTAAGGTGGTCAATCGACATATTACGACGCGTGTGTTTGCGGATATAATTGGCAACGCGTTCAGTCTGGTACGCCGCATTTTGGTAGGTTAAAGCCTCACGGAACCGGTAAACATATATACCCGGAGGCGGTGGCACGATACGCACTTTGGCGTTGATGTTATCGTGTGTGAGCGGCCACCATTTTGTTGTGACGGGGCCAGCAGTCGGAGGACTCAAGGCCACTGCCTTTTCGCGGCTATGTGCAGGCCATTTTTCAGTTTTCTCGGATTCATCCTTCTCGTCATGATGAATACGCTCAATGGAGATGTCGCCTTCTTGGTGGTGTCGCATAACGCTCAAGACTTCGACGTCGGGGTGGTGGTGATGATGATGATGTTCCTGTTCGCCGTCATCAACGACATCTGCCAATCCCGACACGGCGTTACCAGGCTGCTCGATAGAGGAAGCAGCATCACTGGACTCTGTGGTATTCTCAGAATCAAAAGAATCAGAAGCGCCAATGTGGTACGAGCTAGCTTCTTCAGCACTGACAGGAGCGTCATAATGAGGAGAGTGAATGCTCCTGAACTCGACCTTGCCCAAAAACTGACCCCAGGGGAAGGTCTGGCGAAGGAGGAGGAACACAATCGATGCTGCCACTGAGAAGTAAATTCCAGCCTCAAGACTCACAAACACACACAGAATGATATCCACAAGGAAGATCACACACTCCACGGGCGAAATGAGCCAGAACTTGTAGGTGCTTTTGTAGCTCGCAATGAGGTCAACAACGGCATGGATGATGATTGCTGCCAATGCCGCCTTTGAGATCCAGTAGAAGGCTTCAGTGAGTGCATAGATCGCAATGAGCACACAAATACCCGTCCATACACCCGCCAGTGGAGTACGAACACCGCACTTACTCTTGAGCGCGGTACGGGAGAAGGAGCCTGTATTAGGGTAAGCCTGGAAAAAGTGGCCCACCATGTTCGACACTCCAATGGCAATGAGTTCCTGGTTAGGGTTGATTCTGTACTCGTTGATCCGGCCAAAGGAACGGGCAATGGCAATATGTTCTAGGAGAAGGACCACCACAGAGATGGCGAGATCTGGAGCCAGGGCATTCACAACATCTCTGTCAACTGGATGAAGACCAACGTCCTTGAGACCACGCGGCACAGTTTTGAGGATCGAAATCGGGTATTTCTTATCGTGATGCTTGTAACAAACACCCCAAGCGATCAACGTGGAGAAAATAATCACAAGCGCTGAGCGAAGAGTTCCAAGGAAAAACCATATCCTCCTTCTTCTCGAGTCCCGCTGGGCCATGTAATCGCAAGAATACTTCATTGCAAATAGAATGAACAAACACACAAGGCCAAATGCCGCATCCACTTTAGTATGGCCCAAGTTCTTTAGAGTGTTGATGGCCACCAAATAAGCAGCATCCTGAGTATGCACATGTTTACTCAAGCCCATCAGCCCAGGAACCTGGCCAACCGCGATAGTGAACGCCGAACCGGTCATAAATCCGAGAACACAGGGCATGGAGATGTATTCCAACAAGAAGCCAAGTCTCAAGAAACCGAGGCCAAATGTGATACCACCACAAAGTAGCGACAGAACACCTCCAATCATAGGTGCATCGGCCTCAGTAAGATGAGGCAGTTTACTGAGCACGCGATGGATGGCATTGTATGTTTCCATCGACATAACCGCCACGGGCCCTATAGACACATCCTTGGATGTGGCGAAAAACATGTACAAAATCACACCAATAAATGACGAGTAAAGACCATACTGCACAGGCAGACCGGCTACCTGAGCATACGACATTCCCTGAGGAACGACAACAATACCCACGGTGACACCAGCAATAAGATCGGACCAGAACCATGTGAGATTGTACTTGTAAATCCAACCGAGGAACGGAAATAGAGAAAGGACATAAGACTTTGACCGTTTGCGAAAGTCCTTAACTACCCATTTTGCCGGTTGCTTTACTGACACTGTTTCCGGATGGTACATTGGTACCTTGGAGGCGAAGGAAGCCATTGGGAAAAGATTGGCAAGTCCTCTTTTTGCGCTCTAACCTTAAAAGAGCCAGATCGGATTAACTGATTTCGTCGGAAGAAATAAGGCTAGATGGATGTTCAGCGCAACTTGCATCTCACCCCCGTCAGAGTCACCCCAAATACACGACGTGCGCGATGTCACGTGAACTGATACCATGCGGCTTGCGGCTTTTAATTTTTCACTCGCCCACCCGGTCTGGTGATTATGCATTGTGCCTTTGCGATTGGGTAGTACCCCGGTATTAGGGTACGTGCCCATCTTAGCCGCTCCGAGGCGATGTTTAACGGCCCCGATGGAACAGTGGATGGTTTCGATATCACAGAGTCAGACGGTTTCGCCGTCAAGTGACGTATATTTGGAATATTATATTAGTTGATAGTGCCCCACACGGTCCTGAAAACCCTAAAAAATCAACGAGTCAATCGGAAGGACTAGCCGATCAGTTCGACTCCTGGCCAAATCACGTTTTTGACACCAATGACATCCTGCAGTTCCACCAATGCGACCGCAGCCCACAGATGTTACTTACAATACACTCCCAGCAGAGTTGTTCCGTCTTGTCATAGGTGTTACGGAGTCTCTTACATGCATGCTTCATACGTAACACCTCAGTACATAGTTTTATCTTGATCATTTTGTCACGGTGTTGGAGCTCAGATCAACAACCACAAGAAGATCTCCAAGACATAGGCTAAAGAGCTAAGATCTAGCGCCGTCAGATCCAGGAAAGGTATGCAGTCACATGACCCAGAGGGCATATAAAGCGTCGTTAGTTACATAATTGGCGTCGCGTTTGTTTTCACGCTATTTTTTTCATATCGCGACCGCGATGTCGACGGCGCATTTTGCAATAAGTATGTCTATATGAGGAGACAAACATTCACAGACCTGTTCTGAGATAACTCTTGAGGATAATAATGAGATTCTGATGGACTAACCTGAAGTTGTACCAACCCGAAATCGTACCAACCAACCTAGAGATGGATCATTTATTTTTTTTAAGGCAAAAAAATAAAGAAAATTAGTGAATAAATAACAAAATTTAAAGCTGCGGAAGCCGGCGACGTGAAAGTACTCCAGTCCTGCTGGAAGACGGCACTGCTTTTACAACACCTACTGGCTTGCGTGGACTGAGATTGAGCCTGTTCCCTACATCAGTCAATGCTGAAGATTTGGGTCTCATCTGAGAAATTCCTCTCAGCCTGCCAGTTAATCCAAGCGACGAATTAGTGGGTGACCCCGGTGTCATCTTGGACTTTGGCTCTGATGCTAAAAGAACCAGTGCGGATCGAGCATGTTCAACTATTCCCTGTCCAGTCCTTTCAATCTCAGCGATATGCGAAGACTTCTCCAATGTTGATGCAATACGATTAACAACTTTTTCGCTTTGAGACCGCGATGACTTGGCGATAGCTGCTGCCTTGTTCGTTGTGTTCACGGCTGCCTTATGCATGTCAACAAGAGCTTGGTCGACGGCTGCTGGAATACGAACCTTGAGATTGAGCTCCGGAATGGACTTGAACGTATCGTCTGGTGTACTAGGACGTGTTTCGATGGCAGCCGAATGGAGCATAGACGCAGCCTCGGCGAGATGGGCAATTTGCGTCCGCATTGGCCCTATGGTTGTGCATGGAATTGGCTCAGTAGCCATAAGATTGCTGCGACGTTGCTCGACCATAGATGTCAGCTGCTGCATTAACTTGTACTCCTCGTCGGTGCGTTCAACCTCAGTTCTCCATGATTTTAGAGCTGCATTGTGACGGGCAGCCAGATCCTGTTCAAGGTTCGTGGTACTGGTAACGAGGCCACTGGTATAATCCTGAAGCTGAGACGAGACGATGGCAGCCTTCGATAGAGGAGCACGGACAGCGTCAAAGGAATCCTTCCAGGTGTTGGCAGCCAGGGACAGGTGATCGCGAATACGATCTTCAGCAGATTCCAACGTCTTGGCTATCTCAATACGACACTGGCGACGAAGTTTTTCGGCCTCACCATCCAGTTCTATGCTGAAATTTTGATCAGCACCAAACGACTCAGTGGTTTCCGCAATACTAGTCAACTCAGCACGAAGATTAGAGCCTAGATCAGCACATACGGCAAGGTTGGCCACAGCTGACGACTGCAGCGAGTTGAGAGCGATCTGTATCTCGCCTTTGAGACTGGCAGAAACCGACTCGATTTCTTCAAAGTTCGCAACTCTGGTCTGGACTGCCTTGAGCTGATTCTCGAGTATCGCATACTGACTTCTCATCTGCGATGCGTCCTGGACCAACTGCTTCTCCTTCGACTGGGCGAGATTAAGCTGATGTTCGAGCTCGGCTTGCCGCGCAATATATGCATCGATTTTCGTCGCCTGCGATTGGAGATCGCTCATGATCTGCTCATGGCGTGTGAATTCGAGACGGACACAGCCATCGCGTCGTCTTTGGGTGAGAAGATCGTGCTGAGCGCGTTCAAGCTGGATCGACAGGTCGCGCAGGGTCGCATCTCGCGGAACCGTTTCTGGTACGAGTTGGGGACGGTTTCGAATGCAACGAGCCTGTTTAGCGTAGTTCAAGGTCGAAACAGTCTCCTCGACGTCTTCTTTCATCGGGCTAATAGCCGCAATCATGCAAGTTCGCGTCGATCCTCCAAGCGAGTCCTGTAGGAGTCGGGTTAGCTTTGAATCACGATAGGGTATACGTTCAGTGGATGTACCCCGATGACTGCGGCCGTCTTCGATCTCATAAAGCTTTTGAATTACGCGCCCTAGGGTGAGCAGCGTGCGATTAATCTGACCTGCTTCTTGTGCACGGTGATCGCGGGCGCCAGATCTACCAACATTCTCACTTCCGGCCAGATCAACGACATGGAACTTGGATGCAAACAGGGCATTGTTTCCATTGTCAACCATGAGGTTTAAAGTGAGGATGGTGAAACTTCGACTCGAATTGGAGTTGAGTTTTGTGGCCGCGGTACGTCTTCTAGCGGAGGCGGCGTGGATATCGGCAACAGCAGACTCCCAACTGGCGGCATTGCGAGTTTCCGCACCTTTCAATAATACTTGTCGACGAGGACCGGTTTGAGACAACGTCTGATCGTGTAGTTTGACAGTAGATCGTAGCGGGTTTGCGTCAAGCAGGTCGTAAAACTCCTCGTTGTAGAGCTCGATATACTGAAAAGTGAGGGTGTAGTCCTTCTTTAGTCGCGACAACATCTCGAAACACGAGTACAGAACGCGAGAAGTGATTCCCGCCATTGGTGGCAATGGGCTCCGGGGAGTAACATCGCCAGTAATAGTATGTGTCTTACCAGAGCCCGTTTGTCCATAGGCAAACAACGTACAGTTTTTCCCATTGATGAACTCGTCGACTAGAGGCTGGGCAGCGTGTTGAAAAACCTCTTCTTGCGTAGCATTGGCACCAAACACGTGGTCAAATTCGTAGCATCGTTGCTGATTTCTGTGGAGAATATCCACCTCGGTTTTGGGCAACACCGGTGGAACAGCGAGAGCTGCTGGTCCTTGGCGGGCCTCACGGGCGCTAGGTGGACGACATCTCACATACACCTCAATATGATTCCCTTCATCGGCATCTGCCATATTCCTTGCGGCCGGGGGCCTTTGTCTAGGAGGCATTACGCGTCTCGGTTCGATATCAATGTGTTTACTCGGATGGATGTTTGTTTACACGCGCGAAGACGATTACGTGAACTTTGGCGATAGTGAAATATTATGTAATAATTATTTTGCCAAAAGCAAGTCGAGCTCATTTGTCGGGTTAAGTGCGCAGCTGTATTGAATATTTGAGTCAAAAAATAAATAATAGTTTACATGTATTTTGAGATGTCGGCTGGCATCTCGCGAATTTTGATGCTGTAGTACTTTTCTATTGCGTGTAGCTCCTCGACATCGTCCTTGGTGACAAAATTGATCGCAACACCTTTACGTCCAAAGCGTGCTGATCTACCGATTCTGTGGAGGTAGTTTTCGCGGTTGCTCGGAAGATCGTAGTTGACGACCATTGAGACTTGTTGAACATCAATTCCTCGTGCCCAGATGTCGGTAGAGATCAGGACACGGGAAACACCCTGACGGAAATTGTTCATGACGGAGTTGCGGTCCTTTTGCGGCATGTCTCCGTGCATGCTAGCCACAACAAAATTGGCCTGACGCAGTTTAGCAGCCAGCCAGTCGACCTTTTTTCTGGAATTGCAGAAAACCACCGATTGAGTAACCGATAGCGTATCGTAGAGGTCACACAGCGTGTCGAACTTCCAGTCTTCGGCCTCGACATCTATGTAAAACTGCCGGAGAGCTTTGAGGCTAAGCTCGTCTCGCTTGACCAAGATTTTCACGGGGTCTGTCATGTACTTGCGCACCATAGCCATGACATCAGAGGGAAGGGTAGCTGAAACAACTACTACCTGAGTTGATCTTGGAAGCAATTGATAAATCTCGTGGATATCTTTCTGAAAGCCCTCTTCTAGAAGCGAGTCTGCTTCATCGAGGACTAACATTTTTACATGACGAGTATCCAGGAACCTGCGCCTGATGAGGTCCCTGACGCGTCCTGGAGTACCAGATACAACATGGACGCCCTGTTTCTGGACTTTTTTTGTGTCCTCGCCCACACTGCCGCCACCAATGCATGCGTAACTCTGAGCATTCATATGGTCGCCAAGGGCCCTGACCACCTGCTGGATCTGTGTTGCCAATTCCCGTGTGGGACTGAGCACAATTGCTTGACAGTGTCTCGATCTGACATCAATACTCTGGAGAATGCCAATGGTGAACGTTGCTGTTTTGCCGGTGCCAGACTGGGCCTGGGCAATTGTATCCTTGCCGGAAATGATCTGCATGATAGCTCTGCTCTGAATTGCCGACGGCAGCTCGAAGCCATAGTTGTAAATTCCCCTAAGAAGATCGTCTTTTAGGTGCATATCCTCAAAGCTACGCACAGCCTTGACATTATCACTAACGGTGATCTCCTCATCCTTGAGATCTTCGAGCATCACCACCAAATATCCAAAGTGCCGCAAAAAAAAATTACATCAGCTTTGGTTCTCATCTGGTGGTGGGCTACATGACGGAAGTGGCAGCGTACATTGGGCTCGTTGCTGGCGGACACGCTGCTGGAAAGCGTACCGTTTGCAATGATATCAAGAAAGAGCTAGAAGCTGAAACTTCCGTGCCCATTGATGTCCATCTGATCGATTTAGCCGCCTATCAGGAGGACAACTACAAGCCCGTGATCAAATACGACCAGTTACTAGTGGATATGGATCGTCTTGCGGAACAGAGCCAGGCTAAAGGCTCGACAGCGATCATATTTGTGCATGGCAACTATGCTCTCCATGATATGGACCTTGTGTCAAGGGCGAGGTTGCGAATATTTTTAGACACTGATGCTGATACGAGGCTTTCGCAATGGATATTACGCGACGTTGCCCATCTAAAACATGGCAAGGTGAACGGAAGCGTTAGCCTAGGCAAGCGCAGCTTAGAAGATATTCTCGACGAGTATCTGAAACACTGTCGACCGGAGTACATAAAGTACATCGAAAAGACGAAAAAGAACGCCGATGTGCTGCTGCCAAGAGGCTCGGACGAATTGGGGGTCCGACTATTGGCCAACAGCGTGATTGATGATGTACGCCAGAACTTGTTGACAGCACGCGTTGTTCGGGGCCAGTCCCCACCGCCGGTGAACTTGCGTCTGGAGGCAGTGGCGAACCTGGACCAGCGGTATTACACTGCAAGTTAGCTATGTAAAATCAATCTGCGCAATTTATTTTGGTAGCGGTAGCGGTAGTAACCAGAAACATTGGTCGAGAAGAAAGCAACGCGTACAGTGGTGTAATCGCTACAAAGTGCGTTTGGCTGAGGATAAAACCCATGGGCAAACGCTCCGCCTGCTCGATTTGGCCCGCCCACCTTTTCCGAGGGGCAAATGATGGTGGTCGTCGTCTCACCTCAACGCGATAGCGTTGCTACCAGCAGCCATACGGTTGTTGCGGTTCCACCTGGGACCATGCACGAAACCTGTCACATCCACGACCACGGTTTGGATCCCAAGGGGAACCCGGTGGAGTGTGCAGCCCTTGCCCACCCGCCCAGGGAAAAGTGGCGCACCCTAACCCTCAAGCGAGTGTTGGACAGGACGATCGCTCGTCTGGGTCGAGAAAAACTGGAGGGTAAACCCCCCTTACCACGAAAATCCCACAGCCCCGTCCTCTCAGGATGGAGGGGTGGCCCTGGCAAGTCTCAGGTTGATTTTGCCCCAAATCACCCAGTGTGCAGGCTCTGTGGAACCGGAATGCCGGTCCGCATCTTGTTGTCGTTTCGACGTCGCTCCATCACTGGCAAGGATCGCGCCTATTTCCGACGTAGCCTCCGAGCGGAGCCGCAGCGATGATCGGGGTTTTGGTACCCAACGCGCAATATGTATGGAACATGCAGGGAGTTGCAAGGTGGGCAGGCTTAGGCCTGCCAAAAGACCTCGCATAACCCTAGCTATTCTTGCAGCTTCCTTGGGTGGTGTGAGGTAACGGCCCACGTTTAGGCCTCATAGTCATGAAAAAACCGATGCAGCCAGGAGATTGTCCCTTTTCACTTTTTTTTTTTGTTGATATATTAAAGAGGGGAAGGCCGCCCATTGCTTCTCGTTTCCCACCACCCAAACCAACATCTAGTTGCCTAAAGTTGTCGATTCACTTGCTGGACCGCAGCTCATTCCTGTTGCACTGACGCTCAAATTGACGGCGACTAGCGGTACCGCCGCAGCAGAACCACCCCTTTCGTACTTTGCAGACCTCAAGCCGGCCTCCGAGATCCACCTCAGTGCCAAACGCCCTGATATCGACCCAGATATGTACGAAATGCTCCAACGACAACAGCAGTGGGGACTCGCAATGCCTGCACCGTCGCTCACATCGCAAAAAGTGAGACCACACAAGCGGCGTACGCCGCCGAAACACGATATAGATTCCACCCATGTCACCATTATTCGAGGCATTGATCTCAAAGCAGCCTAGAATTTTTTTGTACCTTTTTGTTGAATTCCTTCTACCACTACCGCTACCAAAAAACCAACAAAACCACCAAGCCCACCACCAAAACTAAAGTTCCCCAGAAATGTCAGTGGGGACCCTGCCCATGGAACCCATGGGGCCACGGTGGTTGACACTTAGCAAGTGCAAGCCCAGCCCGTGCAATCCGAATCAGCCCCTGCTTGCCTACGTAGTTATGTTACCTAGTATGGTGCTTGTACAGCCCTTGTACTCCTTGGGGGTCCTTGTCGCGACCCCTTGCGTATATAGTGGGCAGTCGGTGAAGTTGAGCCACCCCTGTCCAATATAAAGGTAAGCAGCGCATTGTCTCTCCTGTGCTGAGGCATATTAGCCCTGAACTGGTCCGTAAAACACGAACTTCGTAACCGATCGCGATCGATAAGGCCAATTGGCCAAATCGCGGTATTGAATAAAGTAGCACGTCTTATAATTTGTCCAAAAGTTTGCTCCGGACTTCCTCCTTTGCACCGCTTGTCTCTCGCCTCCACTCCTTTCCTACCGCCACCACCACCACCACGTATTGGGACTTCGATCGACCGGTAGATAGCGATTAGATGATCATCCCTTTGACAAGTCCCTTCCCAAACCCTTCGCCAACTAAACCAAATAATAATATCAACAACCTGGTGTTCGCAAGCTCAGCCGGACCGGCACACCCTTCACTGCATTCAGTTCTTACTTGCTTTCCGTGCTTCCACAAATGCCGCAGGACGCTGACCTCCAACGCCTGGAGGAGATCTATGCTCAGATTGCCGCAGCCTCCGATGGCGATGGCGATAGCGATAACCCCCCTTCGTCCTCAATCGACAGTCTCGCCCCGACTTCCATGGAGTCATCAGCGGTATTTGCCGCTTCGGATGGAGTTATTTCCCGCAGGTCCCCTTCTGCGACCGTATCTCCATCGTTCGGCGCCGACTCCTTTGGTGCCGACTCCGATATGACCAGGAGCAGGCGCCTCTCAGACTCCAGTTTTGAACTTGTTGGGACTGTTTCTGGTGATCACAACAGTCTTGGGGCTAGTGATGCCTCGTCGGTATATTCTGAGAGCTCGGAATCAGACGAGTCCTTGATACAATCAGAGGTTACCCCGTCGCCGTCGTTTGTGTCCCATGAATCTTCTACTGAGCCAGTAGCAAGCCTTTCTGAGAGTTCTGAACGGTCACACCATACCACGCCGTCATCTACTGCTTTGTTGTCAACGCGTTCTACTAACGTGGAGAAGGTATTAGCTGAGTCGAGTGCTTCGAATAGAGGCGTCACGAACGATCCAGAGAAGGACTTGCCCAATGAAACCCTCTCCGAAGAGCTCAAAGAAGGCTTGCCAAACGAGGACCTTCCCGACGAAATCAAGGAAGGCTTGCCAAATGAGGATCCCAAGGAGAGTCCAGATGTGGCAGGTCCAGACAGTTTGGATCAAGTGACCAACGAGAAACAAGTAGACTTGGAGCCAGACTCAAACGCTGAATCACATATCGAGCCTAGTACTGACCACGAAGTCGCAGAGGACTCTGTTGGAGAGGTCACCAAGGACTTGGAGGAACTCAACTTAGAACCAACTGGTGAACAATCGGAGGGTAGACACGTCTCGAAAGCATCCGAGGCTAAACCAGTTTCGGAGCCACAGCTAGAAGACACTTCATCAAAGCCAAACACAGAGCCGGAAGCGGTTCAAGCTGAAGAAGACGCTGCCGATAATCGTGAGAGAGCCGGCGAGTATCCTCTAGACGCTTCAAATAAGTCTGTCGACCTAGAAGACGAGAAGGAGTCTATTGAGAAAGACGTCGAGGAACCTAGCGAGACTCGAGAGTCTGTCGAATCTGAGCTTGAAGCTAAACCTAAATTTTCTGAACTCACTGAGGAACAGAAAGCTGAACCAGAAGAGCCGCTAAAGCCGGAATTAGAGCTTGCAACTGAAGAGCCCGCCGAATCCGAACTCAAGTCTGAGCCTAAACCTGAAGTTGAGAAGACTAAGGAGCCTGACGGTGTTCAGAAAGCAGCCGATCTTGAACCTAAAGAGTCTGTACTAGACAACCAGGAGCCTAAGGAAGCTAGTGTCGAACACGACGCGAAACAGGAAGAGGATCCAACTGTCGATTCCGAGCCGGAACCTACCGAAACCGTCGAGGAACCTGAGCCCGAGCAAGTACCGAAACAGGAGAAACAGTCTGAAGAGATTGTCTCAGAGCCTGAGCCTACAGAGCCCCACACCGAGTCTCAAGACCAAGAACAGCTTGATCCAGACCTTGAACCTTCAGTAGCGGAAGCTGAAACTAAGAGCGTTGAGCTCCACGAAGATCTAGAAGCCAAGGAGGTTGAGCCCGAGTCTAAATCTTTAGAGACTCAAGAGGACAAAGGGCAGCTGAAGCCGGAACAGTCGGAAGAGACCGAGGATCTTGAACCTAAGGTTGTTGACAAACCCGAACTCGTATCTGAAGAGGCTGAAGAAACCTTAAACTCGGAAAATCCTGTCGAGTCAGAACCTGCGGGTAGTACTGAGGCCCTTCCCGAACCCGAAGACACAGAAGAGCCTAAGGAGCCAAAGGAACCTAAGGAGTCAGAAGAAACTAAGGAGCCAAAGGAACTTAAGGAGTCAGAAGTGCCTAAGGAGTCAGACGAGCTTAAGGAGTCAGACGAGCCTAAGGAGTCAGAAGATTCTAAGGAGTCAGAAGAGCCTAAGGAGTCAGACGAACTTAACGAGTCACTCGAACCTAAGGATTCGCGTGACGAGCTTGATACCGAGCCAGAGTCGCTTCTCGAAACAAAGACCGAGGAATCGAAGAAACAGGAGCTCGAGAAACTTGACCGAGTAGAGCCGGAAGAACCTGCCCTTTCATCGGAACCTGAACACTCTGCCAAGAAGGAAGCCGCCGATAGCGCAACTAAGGAGGAATCTTCGCAACTCGAAGAGACCAAAGCTAAGGTGGACCAAGCCGAGGAATCCGAAGAGTCTGTAGTCAAAGAGGACCCAACCGAAGAACCCGAATTCAACGAGGTTCAGTCTAAAGAATCCGCAGTCGAGGAGGACCAGTCTGAATCCGAAACCAAGGACCAGCCTGAAGAATCCGAGACTAAGAATCAGCCTGAAGAATCCGATATCAAGGATCAGCCTGAAGAATTCGAGACCAAGGACCAGCCTGAAAAATCCGAAGTTAAGGAAGAGCAGCCTGAAGAATTAGAGGTCAAGGAGACCCAGATTAACGAACCTGAGTCCACAGAGAGATCGGACGTGGCCGAAGAACCCGACGACCACGAGTCTTTACCCAAGGAGTCAGACCTACCAGACCAAGTCTCTGAGAAAGAGACCACAGAGTTCGAAGACGAACAGCTAGACGAAACTAAGGATTCCACTGAACCAACACAAGAGACAGAGAAGGACGAGATGTTCACGAAACGCGGACTGAAGGAGCTCGTGAATATTTCGCTCAAGAAGTCATCAGACACTGTAGCCAGCAATCGCAGTAGTCTCAACAATGACGCCAAAGATTCAGAGGCACAGGTTGAGACCAAGGTTGAGCCCATTGAGCGTGAGATCAAGTCAGATCTGGATTCTCCGGCACCTAAAGACCTCGACCCCGCGAAGAGCCAGACCCCTGAGAGCGTAGCCAAGAGTGTGGAGGCTTCTCCTGAGCCTAAAGCCGCAGACAAGCCCAAACCGTCTCCGAAGACAGTGGAAGAGACGAAGGATGACTCTCAAACAGTCTATCTCTACATGTCCCTGGCAAGTGGAACCCGTGGCGCAATGGGCCATTTCAACAAGGCAAGCACTATTCTCAAGTCCTACGACATCGACTTTCAACCGATAGAAATCACCATGGATGAAGATGCCTTACGCAGGTGGAAATACAAAGGCGTGGCGAAGAACAAATCTCTGCCTGCCGTTTTCCGGGATGGCGATCTCAAGTTGGACTACAACGAGTTGCTCGAATCCAACGAGATGGAAGCAGTCGAAGATGACATTTTTGATGGTCTGTAATTCTCATATCACCTTTACCATAACTTATTTAAATATACTCATAATTGAGCCGATGCATGTGAACACTCGTGGGATCTACAGGCAACCTCCTATTCAAGCTGATTAGTTAATATTTTTTTCACTGTTTGTATCTTGCACCTGGCAAATGTCAGACTCTGAATCCGATTCCGAGCTCGGATTCGGCTCCACGAGCGTGCTTTTGGGGTACGCAAGTGTACCGACTGGTCACGAGAACCTCACAGCTCAAGACAATTTCATAGGTGGTGCACCTGTATGGTTCAATGGAGTTGCTCCTAACCCTGAGCTAACTCAGTGCAAGGCGTGCTCAGCAGACCTTGATCTTCTCGCTCAACTCAATTGTCCATTGGAGGACAAGTACTACGATCGCGTACTTTACATATTCTCGTGTCACAACCCTGAGTGTCGCGGAAAGGAAGGTTCCACACGATGCATTAGGGGAATACACAGCAATGCTGCAATACGCGAGAGACTAGAAAAAGAAGAACAAGAAGCGAAAACAAGTTTTGAGGAGGCAATAGCACCTCCACCGATGAGAATTGGTGATGAGCTGTTTGGGGGCGCTAAATCTGGTGCCAATCCGTTCGCCAACCTCGCCAATGCTCCAACAGTCGCAGAGCCAGCGAAGAAGGAAAAGAAGCAGGACAAGAAAGAACCCAAACCTGTCCCATTGAGTGAAGTCAACATCGTTGTTGGTCGTTACAGCTGTAAGCTGGTTGACGTCGAAGAAGAGTATCTTACTCCTGAGAAGTCGAAGCCCACAGTGAAAGTTGGTGACGATGTCATGGATACGGAAGAAGGAGAAGGCGCCAGCACCGAAGAGCTTGATCCGGCAATCGCAGCCATTGCAGCTTCAGTGTCTGACCCCGTGTTCACCAAGTTTGTTGAGACAACCGACCATAACCCGGGTCAGGTCCTGCGATACGAAAGAGGACTGAAGGTCATTCCGTTCAGAAAAGACGCCATTGTTCCTCTTTTACTTGATTCATCCCAGATCCCTGGAAAACGCATTCACGAAGTCCAGCTCATGCCGCATCTTATTTCCGAGCTTGAGACTGCCGATATGATCGCGGATGGAATGGAGTGGGGAACGATTGTGGTTGCCACTTCAGAGGATGATGTGCTCCCAGAACTCGACAGCGACGGTATTGGTTATACAGAGGAATGGGTTGGTGTGCAGTGGGAGGCTCCAGAAATGCAGCTTCAGAACGCCTCGTTCACTAGTTAAATTATGTGCAGATGTATTTACAAATAGCGAGGAACTTCATGTTCCTCATATGCTTCGATCACGTCTCCCTCTTTCAGACCAGCAAACTCGCCAAACCCAAATCCATACTCGGAACCTTTGCGGGCCTCAGCAATTTGGTCGCGGTTGTGCTGGATCGATGCTAGTTTTCCAGAAAAGACAGTCTTGTCTCCTCGTCGGACCTGGACCAGCGATTGTAAAGTGAAAGAGCCCTTGTTGACCTTGACGCCAGCAACATAAACATGGGATCTTTTGACGTTAATCTTGAAAACTTGGCGCAATTCAGCACTCGCAAGCACTTTTCTCACGACCTCTGGTTTAAGTTGGGCCGACAATTCAGCAGTCACAGACTCAATTGCCTTGTAGATGACGTCGTAGCGAGCAACAGGAACCTTCATTTTCTCCGCCAGTCGAGCCATTGGTCCAGGCAGCTGTGTCGCAAACACGATGATCGACGCGTTGGCAGTCTGGGCACGGGAGATGTCATTCTCAGTGACAGGTCCGACTGCGCTGTATAACACTGAAGCCTTGATCTCGTCGTTACCAAGAGCAGAGATGGAGTCCTTAACAGCTTCTGCAGAGCCGCCAACATCTGCCTTGATGATATATCGAGCTAGTCGAGGGCCATCATGGCTTCCCTCCTCCAACTCGGGGGCATCATCAAGACCTAGTTGGGACCGTTTATCACGAACTTGTTTTTTTTCGGCTTCTATACGGCCGAGACGACGATTCTCGTTCATGACTTCGACCTCATTCGCCTCAAGAGCCTGCGCCAAGAGCCGTTTTCGGTTGGCGACAACGCTCTTTGCATGCTCCTCATTTTTGGCCTGAAGAATCGTGTCGCCTGGTTCAGGAAGCTCTTTCCAGCCCGTAACGCGGACAGGGGTACCAGGGGGGGCCGCTTTGACGTTCTTGCCTCTGTCGTCAGAAAGCTGTCTTACTTTTGCCCAGGTCGTACCAGCGACCAGGAACACATTCTTGTTTGTAAGAGTGCCTCGACGGACAATGATGGTGGACGCAGCACCAAGGCCTTTAACCTGCTGAGACTCGACAACCACGCCTTCAATATTGCCGCCAACAGGAGCCTGGACATCGAGAACATCAACAAGAGCCATTAGTGCCGCCTCGAGGTCGTCCATGCCCATTTTTGCAGGCGCACTCACAGGTATGCACTGAGTTTCTCCACCATACTCCTCGACATCAACTCCAGCAGCTGCGAGATCACCAATGACTTTTTCTGGGTTCGAATCTGGTCTGTCTGCCTTCGTTATTGCCACAACCATTGGTACACCAGCCGCCTTGGCATGCTTGATAGCCTCTTTAGTCTGCGGCATGACGCTATCATCTGCTGCGACAACTAAAAGTACAATATCGGTGGAATTGGCTCCACGCTGACGCAGTTTGAGGAATGCTTCGTGACCAGGAGTATCTAGGAAACACACTTCTTGAGTTTTGTTCGTTTTTAAGGGGTTCAAAAACGCACCAATGTGTTGGGTGATGCCACCCTTTTCTCCGTCGACAATATTACTGTTTCGGAAATAATCGAGGAGCGTCGTTTTTCCGTGATCGACATGGCCCATTAATGCAACTACTGGCGGTCGCGGCTTTACTGAGGGGTCATCCTTTTCCGCCATGGGCTGAGGAAATATGTCGTCACCATGGTTTTCATTGAGTTTCGCGGGGATTCCGCACTCATCAGCAATCATAAGAGCGTCCTCATCTTTGACAATGTGGTCTGATCCTTGGTCGGAGTAGCCCATATCATCCATTTTTCGTTGAAGGTCCACAAATCGGACATTTAAAAGCGAAGCCAGATGTGAGACCGTGGCGAACTTGGGCAGGATCACTTCACGGACCATTTTTTTTGGGGGCGCACGCTTCACACGTGGAGCGTACGCCATTCCCCGAGACCAAACCATTGTCTGGCCGCTACATGGGCGTATGGGGGCCGAAACCAGCCGTCGATACGCGTTCATGTCGGTGATCGATAATCACTTTGAAAAATTGGTCCCGTATTTGGACTTAGTCACGTGTGCGATCACGGGACCTATATTTGTTTTACAAGAGGCAAACCTTTTTGCAAACGGGCTCCGGTACATGATGTCCAACAGTAAAATTAGACAACTATAAAAATTTCTATTTATTTTTCAATCTCAGGCTCATTGTCGGCATTCACCAGGCTATAGAAGTAGCCTTTCTGCTCTAGGAGTCGCTCGGGAGTGTCGAATTCTTTAACCTCGCCCTTGTCGAGCACAAGAATCCGGTCAGAATCCATAATAGTGTTGAGACGGTGCGCAATTGTGACAATTGTGCGATCCTTGAATGCTGTGCGAATGGTCTTCTGCACAATTCTGTCAGTCTCAACGTCCACACTGGCAGTGGCTTCATCCAGTACCAAAATCCGCGCCTCGTGGATGAGAGCACGTCCGAGGCACACAAGCTGCGCCTGTCCACGACTGAGGTTGTCACCCCCGTCCACCAAAAGTGTATCAAGGCCAGTACCAAGGTTCGTGAAGTGGTCCTTGAGGGAGCACTGATCAAGAACCTCCCAAAGGCGTGCATCATCTGCAGTCTTGAGAGGATCCAAATTCTCCCGAAGAGTTCCCTCGAAGATTTGTGCGTCCTGAGGGATGATGGACAATCTTGACCGCAAGTCATAGAGGCCAATGTCTGAGGTGTTGACTCTGTCGATGTCAATGTTGCCCTTTGACGCCTCGATGATACGGAATATCGACAGTGTCAACGTGCTCTTTCCGGAGCCAGTGCGGCCAACAATGCCGATCTTCTCGCTGGGCTGGATCGTGAGCGACAAATTCTTGAGTACATCCGGACCTTCTGCCTTGTACCTCGTGCTGAAAGCATCAAAAGCAATTGAGCCAGACTGCGGCCAATCCGAAGGAGGCTCGGAAGACTCTACGTGGGCAGGAGCCTCCTGTTTGATGTCAACGTACTCGAGAATACGCTCCAGCGACACACCAGACACCTCGAGCTGCGCCAGCATACTCAACGTCTGTTGGGCCATGACGCCTACGCGACTTCCAAAGTGGAGAACAACTGCGCAGTAGCCAACACTAATCCGGTTCTGGGAGACCATAAACGTCAAAAAGAGCGCTGAAGCAAGCTGGACCGTCGAGGTCATAGCCTGAATACGGAACGTCAGCCAGCGCTGGAGGTTCTGTTTCAAGAATGCGAGCTCCATCCAGTAGTTCGTGCGGTGGTCATACAGTTCAATAAACTGGCTGCTTCTATCGAACGCACGCACAGTCGAGGCGCCCTTGAGTGATTCCTCAATGTGGGACAGAATAGGGCTGTTGGCTGCAGACGTCATCCGCGAGATCTGTCGCGAGCTGGGAACATAGAGGCGACGGTAGATGTTGCCAACATACAGGAGAGGGACAATTATGACAATCACAATTGGGGCACCGGTTATAACCGTGACAATACCCATGACAAAGTTCATCAGTGACCGGACAACAAAGTAGAGCATGTTCGGAAGCACATCATCGAGTGTGGACATGTCACCGGTGAACCTGTTGATCAATCGACCAAGTGGAGTGACGTCGAACCACGTCATAGGAGCGTGCATGACGTTCCACAGCATCCTATTGTGGAGCTCCCTGGATACTCTGACTGCGACAACGATACAGCTCCACGAACTACTTGCGAAAATGAGCACGGCACTGACCATGGCAATAACCAGGTAGATGATGAAGTAGATCTTTGCGCTGCTCAAGTCGTTGAAGTTGTGGTTCGACACAACTCCGAGCCAAATGCTGATCGAGTTTGTGGTCACGACCGAAACGGCAATAATAATAAGGGCAACAACGCGGAACCACGATGGAACCACGTCAAAGTACCGCTTGAAGATACTAAGATTGACTTCGCCAGATGCTCCTTTCTCCTCGTCGTCACCACTCTTCTTCGCAACCGCCTTGGCAGTCTCGTCGGGATCAATAGTCGCTTCAGGAATACTGTGGAGATCAGTGGAAGAAGCCGTACGCGAAATTGCCGCCTTACGGTCCTCAATCTCGTGAAGCTCTCTCTCAAGGTCCTCGGCTTTGCCGAATTCCTTGATCAGGCGGTAAGTGACTGACTCCTCCTTCTTGCTCACCACTTCCTTGAAGCTTGCCTTCTCAACAACCGATTTATCTTGCAGAGCAACAATCTGCGACGCATGCGACAGCACCTTGACGTTGTTCGTGGCCAAGATGATTGTCTTTGACGAGAGCAAACCCTTGTGGCTGAACAGTTTGTCGATAAGAGTAGCAGACACGTGCTCATCCACTGCTGAAAGTACATCATCGAGCAAATAAACGTTTGATCGCGAGTATACAGCACGAGCAAGAGATACACGAGCCTTTTGGCCGCCACTGAGCGAGATGCCACGCTCGCCGACATCAGTATCGTCCTTTTGCGGCATCTGCTCGATATCTGAAACAAGATCGCAAGCCTCAAGAGTCTTTTTGTAGAACTCCTCGTCGAAACGCTTGCCGAACAGAATGTTATCCTTGATGGTCGCATTCTGGAGCCAGGATTCCTGCGAGCAGTACGCCAAAGACCCCTTGGCAACAATGGAGCCACCAGTAATCACGAGCTCTCCCGCAATGGCCCTAAGGAACGCAGACTTTCCAGCACCCACGCGTCCAGTGACACAGATAAGATCGCCATTACTCGCAGTAAACGAAATGTCCCGGAGAGCGATTTTGTCTTCGCTAAGATCGCCGTTCCAGGAAACAGTCGCATTCTCGGCAAGAACGGTATTCTCGTGGAAGCCGGTGGCAGCACTGAGACGGAAGTAGTTCGTCGAGTCCTGGTCCTTTTGAGTTAAAAGTTCATTGATACGGTTTTGAGACGTAATGGCGCGCACAATAAAGGTAACCGTGAACGGCAGGGTCATGAATGGCATCGACACGTACTGGAGAAGGAGCATCGTCGGGAACACTACTCCAGGGCTCAATGTGCCCATGTGGAAATAGAGATAGGTGCTAAAGATCGCCAACGCAACAATATCGCTGACAACAGTCCACGAGGCCGACAATCCCGACTGGATTGTCTGACGTTTACGTAGAAGGTCGATCTCGCCACGGTCGCGGATTCCGGCAATACGGTCATGGTATGGCTTTTCCCAGGCGTATAGCTTGAGCGACTTGATGTTGCGGAATGCATTCGACGTTGCCTTGTTGCGCTCATCCTTAAACTTCATGAGCTTTGGATACAACGAGCCGAGCTTCTTCGAAACCCATCCCGAGTACGGAATAAACACCGCGTAGATGAACACTGCAGCAAACATGGCCGTTCCAATGAATCGGTATAATTGCCAGGTCGACAAAACAAGTGCAAGCGGTGCACTCACGAGATTCGGTAGCATCTGCGCGATACCGTCCACCTGGTCAGTATCGACGTTGATGAGGTTCATGATTTTAGCGCTGTCAAACTCCTCACGCGCCTTGGGGCTCAGTTTGAGGGCCTTGCGATAGACAATTGAAATGAGAGACGTGCGCGAAACCACATAAGTGTAACTTGCCATGAGGTTCACGAGACTCTGGAGCGAAACGCCAACCATAGGGAATGCTCCAACGAGAACAGCAAAGTAGAAGCATGGGAAGAGAGCGCCGGTGCCGTTCTGGTAGTTTAGAAGCGAATTGAGGAACAAACTCAGGATGGTTGGCTGCGCATACACTGCGAATTCTGTAGCACAGTCGAGCAGCAACAGACTGAAAATTTCAAACTTGACAATAGTGAGGACACTGAGAATGACGCGGTAGTACGCAAGCCTGCTGTTCGTCTTCCATTTGCCCAAAGCCGTCGCCAGCTTGTCGTACACATTGAGAGAGCTGAGGTGGCTCGGAAGCTTTGGCAGGTCCTCTCGTGTGACTCTGTCGTCCTTGTTCGAGCCCTTCTTGAGAACCTCGTCAGCGAAGCTGAGGTTGATTCTCTCGAACACTGACGTCCGGTCGAATTCGATGGGACTGCCCTTGTGGTTTCCTCTCGCTGGGTTGTGCGTCTCAAGGTACAAATTCAACAGAGACATCAACGCGATAATGCCAGCAACCCATGTCGTAGGCGAATGCTCGAGAATCTCGTTAATGAGCTCACTCGACGCCACAAACGACATCAGGAGCCAGTACACGAGTAACGGGGACGAACTAACGAGAACACGACCGTCCTGGACGTAGTGGAACAACGCCATGACGGCTCCAACGCCAATGGTCGTCCATTCGGCAAGAGTAGGAATGTTTCCACCCAGGTAAATATCCGTGAGTCGAAGAACCGGTACCGCAATGGCGAAAATGCGTGTAATAAGGCCACACGCTGTCGCTGGGCCCTTTTCGTGGCGTACAAGACTTGCAATGTGCACCAGCGAAGGAAGAACGAGTGCTAGCGAAACAACTGCACCTAGCAAACTCGTGAAGCAGTAGCTGAGGAAATCAGTTGTAGGATCAAAGTAGGTGAAGCCCTTTTCGGGATCCCAACATGGCAAATCGCCGAGAAAGCTCTTGGCAATCTTCAGAGTGGGCTCATGAGATTCAGGAGGCAGGACCAGCCTCTCGAGCTGTCCGGACCACTCTCGAGCACCAAGAATCCCCGCCATCTTATCCAGGAGTGCAAGTGAAAAGGTTCCGAGTTACCCTGATTGATAAGGACTGAGCTAGAGGCCGTTCAAGGGGAGTAAAGGAACCGCCACGGCTAGGGTGACAAATTCGAGGACGAGTGCTTATCTATCCATCTTTGAGTGCCGTTCGAAAGTGGCGGTTAACCGCATTTTGTGGTGTTAGAACGCGCGATCTGTTACTTTGGTAGTCGTTTATTTAGTACTACGTCGAAGGTTTTTTTAGGTTAGTGACAAGCCATGCGGCTTTTTCAACAAAAAGACCTCTCGAATGAGCGGGTGAGCAGGGGGAACATTGTGGATGATAAACACCGCTAAATCGAGCTATGTGACAGACATGGTCGCGTGCCGCATCTTGGCAGGAGCATTAAACCTAGCGTTAACACTCGCATTAATGAGTCACGTGTGCCCCAATCCGGACACCTTCCTGACATGGCCGCGGATCACCCTTGCCCATGTGCAGACAGACTGTGCAAAGGAGTACATGACGCATTTGTGGTGCCACTCTGGTGCCGTGTGATCTTTGGTAGGTGTCGTCGACGCAAAGACGCCACCAAAATATAGTGAAAAAGGCATTACTCGTGCAGTCTATCGCTAGATTATTTATAAATTATGGGTGTTGGTTCATCTCTTCTGGAGGGGACGACGGGCCACTGATTGGTACTCGTCGCAGCATTAAAATGAGGCCATCGAGCGACGCAAACCGGCCGTCCTTCGCAGCGACATTCTTGTGCGCACGGCTCTGGACGTGTTCGGTGAAGTTGTCGTAACGAGCCAGGCAGTTTTCACACCATCCCTTGTGGGCTTCATTACGACGCTTCTTCTTCGGTCGCACGACAAGTGGCTCGATTTGGGCACGCACCACTGGGACCTCGTTCGCTGCTGCAACTGGACCAACATCATTGTCAGGAACTAAACCCGTGGCAGGAACGACAACAGGAGCTGGACCACCCACAGACGCATTGGCCCAATTATTGGCAGACGTTTTTACGGGGGTATTAGCCACTGCACTCGCACGAGCCGTTGGAGAATGGGCTTGTGCTACTACAGCAGGAGACGTTTCCGGTGAGGCTGTTGCTGTGCGCTCCTCGTCAGGTTCCGGTAGCGTTGTTTCGCCGTCCTGTTCCGCCTCCGGTTCTGGTTCTTGTTGCGGTTGTGGTTCTGGCTCCGGTTGGGTCTCGACAGGATGAGCAGGCGTGATCTGGTGGGAGTGGTCTGACCGTGTGTTGAACACTTTGCGCTGCAGGTTCACGAGGTCACGCGACGCCTGGGCGCGAGGAGCGCCGTTTCCACCGCTCTGGAACGTCGACTGTGTCGTCGAGTTGGAGTATCGTTGCATGCCGCTGGCAGCAATCTCGCCAAACTTTGCAGTCACTGCACGGCGCGCAAGCAGCGTGCGGTTCTTGAGCTCTGCCAAAATGGTTTCGGCAGGTGGTACTTCTTTGCCGAGGGCTCGAGCCTCCTCCTGGATCTTCGATATAGCCGCAGGGTACTCAGTCTCAGGGACAATTGCACGCTCATTAAGAACAGGAAGCACTGCAAGGGGTGTCCGTGCAGGAACGCCCTCCTCAACGTCTTCCTGGATCTCGGCAAGTGCTCGTCGTTTTGGTGCGTGAACAGTCCGAAGAACATTCTCTTTGTGATGTTGAGCCTCGGCATCCACTGCGGCACTAACTTCGGCCTCGACGCGTGCGACGTTTGCTGCCTTTATTTTCTCCTCCACAGCAGCTGCTGCAGCCTTCTTTTTCACCCGGTGCAGCTTCTTGTAGGCCGCCATGGCCTCCTCCTTACTCATGAATGGGCATGCACCAGGCAGCTCCAGTCTCATTTGCGGCCACGAACCAAGATGTGGGGCCTCGGGACGGTCCCACTCGGCAATTGCCAGTGGCTTGTTTTTTTTCAGCGGGTCCCACAGCAGCACATAGACGCCCTTGAACTGGTACACGTCGCGCTGCGCCTCTGCTCCACCCATACGCGTCTCGTCGCTGAGCATGTTTTTAAGATTCGATGGCGCTGCTTCCGCGTCAACGTTTCGCCGGACGGGAGGCTTGCCCACGAGTCCGGAGAGGAACCGGCTCATTTTCTTCGAGGTGTACACCTTGACGCCGAGCTCAAGAGCGCGCGCAACTGCCTCACCCTCGCCTCTGTCGGACACAACATGAGTTACCTCAACATCAAAGAACGGAACCACGCTCGAACCGAGCTGGCTGAGCTCATTCTTGAGCACCATACGCGTGAGAGAGTCGATGTCGTCAAAGTACACGACGGCAGTGGCCATGATAGCGCGCCATTTCTGACGCCAGGCTAAAACCTGCGGATCTACCTGCGGATCTACGTGGTCACCGTCGTTTTCGTCGCGTTCCTGCGGTTGTGGCTTGAGGTAGCGCGTCAGTGGCCTGCTCTCGTCCTCGCGATTGAAAAGGTTGCCACGTTTAGCGGAGCCGTTTGCACGCGAGGGAGCATTCCCGTCGACGTGTCTCAACGGCGCACGCATTGGCCATGACTTTTTTTTTGAGGTAGTTGCTAGTTTTTGACTAGGTGGTGAGGAAATGACTGGACAGTAAACAACTTTGGGAGCGCGTAACGTGACGCGTGGCTAGCTCACCTGACCTGGGTTAATAAGTCGCGTCGCGTTTAAAATAGCTGTAACACAAGTACCACTAAACCTTAAAGTTGGTAAAGAAAACAAATGTGGTGTACTTTTGAAAAAGAATCAAAATTTTTGTGGCAATTGGCTAACGCCAATTGATGTCTTTTTCGTGGTTCTCACTTGGCGGAGCTAATTGTACAAAAGTCCTGCTTCATTTTTATAAAATACTTTGTTGTATATCATCTCAATTGGCGTAGCCAATTTCCAAATGTTTTGCTTCTTTTTCAAAAGAAGAAACCACAAAAGCCACAAAAGCGATAGAAATGTTTGCTTCCTTAAAAAAAAATTAATGTGTAAGTAGTTGTGAGCTATTAAGTAGAGATGATGTCAAAATATCTACATGATCACGCACTTGGCCTTCTTCTTCAGACCCTTCTTCTTCTTCTTCGACTTCTCTGTCATTGTTTGCTGGGTTGCGATGCTGCCCGTCTTTGTGGCGGACGTCGTCTGTCGCTGGGGAGTCGTGCGTTCCTGTTCGGGGACCGTCGGCATCGACGGTCCGAGATCAAGATGGTTCACGTTGCGCAGCGTCTCCCCGCCATGACCATTATTTTGACCAGTCACCAAAGGGCTGACTGCGGCGCGGTGGCCGTTGTAATCGTTGTCTGTGTTACTGTTGCTTTGGCTGGGCGGAACGAGGCTTGGCGAACTCCGCAGGCTGTCGGCTGTACTGGTCTCGAAGCCGTTAATGGCTCCACCGTCCTCGCCAATATCACTCAGGCGTTTTTCTCGCGTCGTCTGAGCTGCGCTGAGGAATGCATGCTCAGCGTTGATGTTGAGCTTTGCCGACGTCTCAAAGAACGGGATTCCAAGCTCATTCGCGAGTTTCTCGCCCTCCTGGATGCTCACCTGCCGCTCGTCGGCCTTGTCGACCTTGTTGCCAACAAGAACACACCCGAATGGCTCGCCATCCTTGACACGTTGGATCTGCTGGTAGTATGGCCGTACGTGCGAGAAGCTCTGGCGGTGAGTGATGGAATACACTATCAAAAATCCCTCGCCGTCTCGTATCCACTGGTCGCGCAGAGCTGTGTACTCCTCCTGGCCGGCAGTGTCCAGCACCTCCAGGGTCGTTGGCTCGCCGTCGAGGATGATTCTTTTCCGGTACGAGTCCTCGATAGTTGGATCGTACGTCTCCACAAACTGGTTCAGGCACAATTGGATGGTGAGGGCCGTCTTGCCCACACCACCATCGCCAAGAATCGTGAGTCTGTACATGGATGCTAGACCGTCAGTCTGTGCCATGGGGTAGGAAGATAACAATACGAGGGGGAGAGGGAAAGGGTGGGCAGAAGTGTCAGAAGCTGCCCAGGGAGAAGGGAAAAAATGGCTGGCGCTCGCCTAGCTACGCGGTACGCCTGTTTGTTCCACGCAGACTTATTCCACGCAGTTATGGCTATCTGACAATTCCTTGGCAGAGAACCCCGTTATTCACAGAAACCGGCAGGGAAATCCTGCGACCAAAGTGACAACGCCGTGCCGGGTTGCTTATCACGAGTGGGGTGTGTGTGTGGTGCTGGTGAGACCGTACTGACTCAAAAAGGTGCAACCACCATAGTCATTATATTAGCGTGCAGGTTCCCCCCTTTCCCAGACGGGCGCGAAAATGGGTGGGAAAATTGAATTATTGATGACAACGCGACTCGTCTAGAGCCGCACATGCATGCGCAATCTCGTCCCCGTCGGAAACGAACCTCTTAGCTCAGCTCATGCAGGACCGTGTCTGCACCGTGTCTGTCTGCACTGTGTCTGCAGCCCTGTAGAACATTCCGTGCATCTTAATAGTGTCTACAAACTAACTAGACTTTTTTGGTTCCTGGTGTCACGGATCGGGAGCGGCCGCAATCGGAACCGCAACAACTTAAAATCTCGATGCGCATGCGAGGCTAGTCATCCGAAAATAGCCCCCCTCCCCTTTATCCCGAGATCGACCTTCTATGCATTAGTTTTCCTCCTTATCTATGTACATTGCGGAGTCTTCGCGGAATGGCCGTCGTAATGGCTCATCGCGTGAGGTCCACACGCTCTCGCTTGTATGATGCTTCGACTGCTGTTCAGCAAGGTTCTTCATGTACCACTGCTTAATTTTTTGCTGCCGATCGGCCTCGGTTGTTAGTTTCGTGGATAGACAGAACTTGAGCTTGTTTCGCTTGTCGTAACAGTAACTCATCTCACCGTATCGGTAGTAGTGTCTGATTTGCCCACCTATTGAGTAGCATTTCAGTAACTGGTCGAACACCTGGGAGCAGTTCATCTCGGTTGGGAACGCACTGTTGGACAGATCCTGCACTTTGGCGGGTGCAGACGCAGTAGTGGGTGCACTGCTCAGGTCAATGTCGCCAACAGCATTCTTGACCTCGGCAAACAGCTGATCGAGGCCTGTGTCGCCCTCGGACTTGTCCTGACCCATCTTAAGTTCTTCGGGTCCTAAGTCGGATCTTAGGTCATCGTCCTTCTGAGAGGCACTGTCGATCTTTGTCCCTCTTTTCGAGGCGAGCTGTGTTTGGGGGAAATCGGTTTTCTTTTGAAAAATAAGTAAAATTTTTGTAGCAGTTTGCTCCGCGAATTGTGTAAAGTGGTGAATTGGGTCTCACGCCTGACAATGTTGGTATTAGGTTTCGGTGTCATTGAGCCAATTGTTATTATTGCCACAAAAGTGTTGCTTCTTTTTCAAGAGAAGCCCTCACGTTAATCGCAAAAATTAGAAAGGATTATAAGCTAAGATTAACTCAAATCTCGGTTTCACTAAAATTAGGTGGCCGAGTTGGTTTTTAAAAATAAATACAGTTCACCTCAAAATGTCCTTGAAAGGATCGCGAGCGCGAATTTTGGCTCCATGGAAGTAGAACAACCACGGAATAGGAAGAGCGGCAAGAGACACAAACGCTAGCAGAGAGTTGCCCCAGTGCGGGCCAAGGTGCTTGTACATTTGGTTCGCAAACAACGGGAACACACCACCAAAGATGCTTCGCATGAATGTGTTGGCGGCAATCCCACTCGCAGAGTACCGCGTGTAGGCATCGACAATGTACACGAGGCAGCCCTGGAACACAACTGCGAGACCAGTGCCCATGGCAAGAACTCCGACACAGCTCGTGATCCAGTGAACGTCCCTGTATAATGTCCAACCGTAGATGAACAGACCCGCAGGCATCGTCCATGCAGTCAGCATCATGGCTGGTAATCGTTCCTCGGGCGGCGGACGTCTTCCTGTCTCGTGGGCAATGCGAGCGTAGCGTCGTCCACCAATTATATTGAACATGCCACCAATCATGAACCCAATGAAGATGCTGAATAGCGGAAGATACGACACAATAAACCCAAAATCGTGATACTGCTGGAGCAGCTCGCCAACAGAGGTGATGGCGAGGAACAGCACACCATACACAAACGAACCAAACAGCACCATCAAGAAGATGATTGGCGTCAAGAACATAAGGAACGGTCTAGCAAGATGAACGTGGACCATCTCGTGAAAATCGAGGTTCCACTCCTCATGCTTCGCGTGCATCTGCCATTGGCCAGTAAGGTGCCGGATCTGTTGAGCACGCTTCGCTTCAAGTACTGGCAGATAAGTCTCGCTCAAAACAATAAAGTTGATGAACGGGATCAACAGCTGCAGCAATCCACCGAGCCAACACGTCCACCTCCAGCCGTACGAGCCAGTGTCCACTAGTAAAGCTCCCAACACGGGAGCAGATGAGCTACTCGTGACAATACTTGTTGCGTACAGTACCAATGCAGCCACACGCTGGTTGGGTTTCCACAAATCTGCCATTGCGCCTCCAGACGTGACAATTGGTGCCGAAGCGAACACACCCGCGAGGAATCTAAACACGAGCAGGGCCCACACGCTGCTCACATTGGCACATACACACACGAACACACCGCTAATGAAACACGGAATAAACACACCGACTTTGCGGCCGTATAGTTCGCTCACTGGTGCAAAGATCATGGGTCCAACCATGTTTCCCATCACGTAGATCGAGAACGCCAGGGTGCCCACTTCCTTCCCCACATGGAATTCCTTGGATACCTGGACGATTCCCGGTGAGATCACCGACGCAGATAATTGTGCAGTGAATGTTGTTATTCCGTACGCCATGGTATGGAAAATCTTCTTCCCTGTAGGCCAGTTCCATGGGTGGGCTGGGTCTTCGGGAGGAATCGAAACCAGAGCCTTGGGGTCGGCATCTTCGTCGTCGGCCGAAGTCTCAAAATCTTCTGGATGTAACCCCGTGCGATCTATTGGGTGATGGTTACTTGCCTTGCGCCGAATTGGCTGAGTCTCACTGTCGTCGGGCTCATGCTTTGAGTGCAAGCTGCTAACTGATTCGTGCCCATCCATCGAGACCAGTTAGCGACCTGGGCGGGGATCTCAACGTATTATTGAATTTTGGTAATTGAAGTTACCCAAAAATCTTTTATAGAGAAAGGAGCGCTTTCTTCGGGGCTGAACGTTGATAGACCGTTCTTCGGCTGTAAATCACCACGGCAAAAGCTGGAATTAGTCACTCGGTGGACGTTTATGTCAGGGGTGATGAACGGTTTTATGCACATCGCTAAGGCGCTTAAAGCGTAAGTAGGCCCATTTTGGTACCTTTCCCCCGGAACAAGGGCGATTATCCCCGTAACTTCCGACCTCTCACGTGCTCCTAAGTCCGATCCCGGCCGATAAGGATTTCGTCGTTGCTTCGTATTTTTTTTTATACACTGTTGCGCGCAATGAGGGGTATATGGCGCTAAGATTGTTAGGTGCAGTCATGGCCCACTATCCCCGTGCTACTGGGAATTGCGCCTAGCGGGCTTAGCGTGCATAGATAAGGGACCCCTGTCATGATTGACTGACGAGAGAGTATTCATGTGCTTATTGTTCTTGGGTGTAGCTGAGCATGTTTAAGCTGATAAGAGATCCGCTCTATGGCCATAAGCTCTGAAATGGCGGAGTGCACCGGGCCACGCACCAAATTCGTTGTGGGGTGCTTCTGAGCAAAAGGAGGAACTTCCACATCATGGGCCATTAGCTTGGGGACATCGTGACATACGCGTAGAGGTTCGCTGCAGTCCAATGTCGTAGTTTAAAAAACACATAGTGATCCCTTTAGAAAATTGGTCAACATGGCAACAATTCTGCCGAATTTAGTCCTGAACGTTCTGGAGCTTAGATTGACTGTGTTATGGTTCTGAACTCTACTTTGTTGATTCTAAGTTTGGTCGGCGGCCGCAGTGTTGAGTTCCTGATATTTCTTTTAGTTCGTAATTATGGTTAATATATGGACATGTTCAAAGGTTTCTTCAAGGAAACCGTTGGCTAATACGCAAACGCTTAAGCCTATATCCAAAAAAGTCGATCACGATCACTAAAAATGCGGATACCTGGACCCGTGACCACCCCAAGATAGCTCACGTCCTGACAGGAGAACTTTATCACGTTGGCCATTGAACGTCTTGAAGCATAATCGTGCAGTTGATCACCAAGCTGACGATGCGCCCATCACTAAGGCCAATGGAAAGGGTATGGGTTTTGTCATCATAGGAAACGCTGAGCTTGCTGGCGCAGATATTTGCCAGTGTGAGCTCGTATGTTTGCGCAAAGGCTGAGCAGCGATGTGCAAAATTTAGTAGACCCCTAACCCCCAGCTAAACCTTCTTTTTCATGCTGCATCAATGTTCGCGGGAATCTTCTGCCGATGGCCCTCGCTTGGGGGATACGAGAAAAACAGCCCCACAGACAAGGGCAATTTTCGAATATAATTCGCGGCTATACTTGTCACAGCCATCGATGCGTGTCGTGTGTCAGTAAGACCAGCAGCTAGAACAAGGTGGCATGATCTGCGTCCAACCTGGCTCGTTGGTAATCGCGCGGAAAATCTCTCGGAATCATTAGCCGTCGAGCCAAGCAATAATTCCATTAAACCAGTTAAATCAGTTTGTAACTTGCTTGGCGATCATCGTAGTGGGCTAGGATTAATACTTCCACGGTGGTGCTCGTCCTAAAAATTAAATGAAAAGATTCATCTTAGCGCTAGAGTCTTGAAGCTAGAGCCATCGTCCCCAAACTTGAATTTGCTATGTGATTGGGGGCCCCTAGCCCTTATGCAGAATCACTCGCTGGATGGTCGTGGGCCCTATGAAATACTTAAGGCCATCACCTTTGCCATTGTCTTAGTCTTCAACATACCTGAAGCGGGGCCCCTGAACAAGACAGGTGCATATCCGTAGTGTTTAAAAAGAACGCTAACATCTCCCGCAAAAGTAGAGAATTTCGTCACTCGAAAAAAAAAACATGTCTACCGAAGTTAAGGCCTACCTTGTGAAGGACAGCAAGTCTGACCCCGTCTCGGGAACAATTAAACGCAGAGCTTTGCGCGACGATGACGTCTCAATTGCGATTGAATACTGCGGTATCTGCCACTCTGACCTGCACCAGGCTCGCAACGACTGGGGAAACTCCAAGTACCCGATGGTCCCTGGCCACGAGATCATTGGTCGCGTGGATGCCGTTGGCTCGAAAGTGACCAAGTTCAGCAAGGGCGACGTTGTTGGCGTTGGCTGCATGGTGAACAGCTGCGGCAAGTGCAGCGAGTGTGACGAACACCAGGAGCAGTTCTGCGAAAAGGGTTCTGTTCAAACGTACAACAGCGTGGACTACGACGGCGAAACTACCTACGGTGGATACAGCCAGAAAATTGTGGTCACTGAGCGCTTTGTGCTCAAGGTTCCCAAGACCCTCGAGAAGCCTGGTGCTGCGCCTTTGTTGTGTGCCGGTATCACCGTTTACTCTCCTCTCGCCAAATTCGGCGCCGGAAAGGGCAAGAAGGTGGCGGTTATTGGTCTTGGTGGTCTCGGTGCAGCTGCCGTTAGCATTGCGCGGGCCATGGGCGCCGAGGTGTCGCTATTCAGCCGCTCGCACAAGAAGGACGCTGATGGCAAGGCGCTTGGCGCCCACCAGGTGATTGCCTCGTCGAGCGAGGAAGAGATGAACGGTGTCAAGAACAAGTACGACATCGTGATCGACACGATTCCCAGCAAGCACGACTTTGCGCCGTACGTGAACATTGTGCGCCCCAACGGCACCTACGTCGTTGTTGGTTACCTTGGCTCCACGGAGGAGTTCTCGACGCTGCCTCTCATCTTCAAGAACGTCGCCTTCGCCGGATCCGTGATTGGCGGCATCCAGGAAACGCAGGACATGCTTGACTTCTGCGCCAAGCACGACATCACCATTGAACACGAGTACATCAAGTTCGACTACATCGAGAAAGCATACGAACGTCTCGGACAGGGCGACGTCAAGTACCGTTTTGTGCTTGACCTCAAGTCCATCTAAACTAGAATACGTCTAAAGTAAATAACAAATTTTTACCTATGCCACTAATTTTTTTTAGGACGTTATAGGGGTGGGTGTGTTCTTTTGAAAAAGAACCAAAACTTTGGTGGCAATTGACTTCGTCAATTGTGCGTCGGGCCTGGGGGATACTATGTGGTCTCGACTTTCGCCATTATCGCGTCGTGACATCATAATAACGGCAAAACCTCGTATTACCGACTGCCTCAATTGACCGACTGAAGAATCAAAAAATAGCCCAATACTAAAAACCGCTATAAAAGAACACCAATTGACGAAATCAATTGCCGCCAAAATTTTAGTTCATCTACGAAAAAACACCAACACCACAAAAATACCGTTCCGAAACACACGCATCTCCGCAATCAACCACTGCGTCACCAACGCTCTGCAGGGGGTTAAGTTACGCGGCCGCCGAGCGAACGTTTCACGTTGTACGCTGCTTAGGCGCGTGCGTGGACGGATGTGCATGGTGGGAGCTGACGTGATGGCGATCGCAAATTATGAGGGGTTTTCCGAGGCTGCATGAGATCTGCCGATCGTCCTCGATGGGGCGCGCAAATGGCAGTGAGCGGTCCAGATATTATGACCTAGGCGAAATAAGTTGTCGCCGGCAAAACTTGAGCATGAAATACCGGCGGAAACGTAGGAGGTCCAGACCGCACGTATGCATGAGGGCTAGGGTTGGCACCCGCCGACAGGCCTGGAAAACGACATGTGGCTGACGCATCTCTGCCATTGCACTTCCCAGCGAGTAAGGTCGGCTGGGGTCGAATCGCATCTCCCAAGCGTACGTGTACTTCTTGTTTCCAACCCAGCCTGTCTGCTGCTCCTGTACGGTCCTTCGGTACGGAACTCTCTGGTCTCGGCACACTCCACAGCAGTCCCCCGGCTCTGTTACCCTCTCTACGGCAGTCTCCCCTAGGCCGCTGTACCCTCTCCTTCTGTACGGTACTTTTCGCGAGTACCCCGTATAGACTCTCCCCCGTATCCTGCCCATTTTCTGCGGTACTCTCCGGCCTGTGGACGCTTGTTCTACGGTAACGTTGCGACTCAGGTTGCATCCCGCCCCCCACTTTAGTTACTTTTTCCCCTCCCCCAACAACCTCTCCTTTGTGTCTCGATGGCCTCTCTCGCGGAGAACCTCGAGAAACGGCACGCTGCCGCCGACGGCGGCTCGTCGGCGTCGCCTGAACCCATCCCGGTGAACCTTCTTGATGGCGTGGTTCTGCCGCAGCTGCGTAGCGCCGGCTCCGAGCTGCCGACGCTCCGTCAGGGTCCGCGTCCGAGCTGGATCGACGACAGAAGCGTTCCGCGGCCCACGACGCCGTCCAGCTCGCGCGTGGAGCTTGTTACGCTCGCCGATATTGGCGCCAATGCCGGCGAAACCGTCCTCGACATCCAGAAACGCATTGGCGGCATCCAGATCGAGGCCTCCAAGGCTGGCGCCAGTTCTGGTCCAACCACGTTCATGGTGCGCGGACCTCCAGCGAAGATTGCTCTTGCTGCCGAGGAGCTGCGTGCGCGTCTTGGCCCGAAGACGACGATGTCTTTGTCGGTTCCCGTCCAATCGCGTAGTCTTGTGCTCGGACCAAAGGGCCAGGCCCTCCACCAGCTCGAACATCAAACCCACACGCGTATCGACCTAGGTAACGCCAAGAAGCGTCCTCACTGGGATTTCGAGGCTCTCGACGTCAACGTGAGCGGCGCTGAGGGCTCTGTGGAGGCTGCGATTGCGACCCTCCGCCAGAAATGCGAGCGTTCTGTCGTCGTGTGCCGCACTCTGCCGAATGCGCACATGGGCCAACTCCTCGTCAAGAGGTTTGGCGATGCGCGTCTCCGGAACGACCGCCTTTTGGAGCTCAAGGGCAACTGGTTCGCCATTGCCGGTCTCCTTGACGAGATCGATCGCGAGATCGACACCTTCGAGGCGTCGTACGTGCTCGAGCCGGCTCCCCAAGCGCGTCTCCTGACCCCTGAACAGACGGCAAAGCTCGGTGTGGTTGTGACGCGCGAAAACGACCTGTACGGCAGCCCAGAAGCCGTCGCCAAGGCCCAGACGGAGATTGACACGCTTTTGAAAAGCGTGGCGCACGTCGTTCTCGACATCTCCAAGGCACACGGTCGCAATCTCGCGCATGCGCAGCTCCTGGCGCGGTACTTTGACGCTTCTGGCGAGATTGCGCGTCTCGAGTCGCGGCTGGGCGTGCGCATTGTCCGTTCGGCGGGCGAGGGCGTTGTCTACGACATTGTTGGCGATGCCGGTTCGGTTCCTTTAGCGAAGAACGCGCTTATTGGCCACGTCAACGCGCTCAAACCCGCGTCCGTGGCGGTTGTGCCGCTCAACGCGCCAGTGGTGCGTACTGCCGCGCAGGCGGCGATCAAAACACTCAAGGCCCCGTCAGTGAAGGCTGTTCTCGGCAAGGACGCGCTTTTTCTGGCCTACGAGTCCGACGAGGACTTTGGTGCCTCCGAAGAGGAACTCGCTCAGGCGGTACAGGCTGCGCTGGCGCACTTTGCCGACGTCTCAGCCCTCGCCAAGGAAGTCGTTACGCGTCAGGTCGATTTGCCGAATGCCGACGTCAAGCTTGTTCGCGACCCGGCTGGCGAGAGTGCTCGTGTACTGAGCGACGTGGTCCTGAACCCGGCAAAGGTCTCGATGGAGTACATTGCGAATGGAAACTCCACCAAAATTGTCCTCCACGGCAAACGCGCCGACGTCGGCAAAGCGGCCGCGACCGTCCCTGAGATTATTGCGCTGTCGAAGGAGCATCTCCGACGTGCGTCCTACATGGAGGAGCTGCCGTTCGACCAGGACCTTGTTCGCAAGCTCATTGGCCGGTCCGGAGCGCAAATATCGCGGATCCGCTCGCAGTTCCCTGACGTGCGCATCGACGTGTCCGAGGCGGGCCGTGTGCGTCTGACAGGTCTCGAGGCACAGGTCCGTGCTGCTCGCGAATACATCAACGAGATCCAGAAGCGGCTTCGCGATGAGATCACTGTCCAACTCAAGATCCCGGTGCAGTTCCACGCGATCTTGATTGGCCACAAGGGCAAGAACGTGCGCCGTCTCAGCGAGAAACACAACTGTGTCGTGCGATTCCCCCGCGAGGACGCGTCTCCCGAGAGCGAACCTGCTGCCGAAGACATTATCACCATCCGTGGACCGTCCAAGGGCGCTGCCGCCATCCGCAAGGAGTTCACGGAGCTCGTCGACTACGAGCGGGCTGTTTCCCACAGCAAAACATTAAAGGTCCCTCACAGCGTGTTGTCTCGCGTGATTGGTCGCCATGGTGCGAATATCAACGCGATCATGAGCGAAACCGGTGTTCAGATCGACATCTCGTCGAAGCAAAACGGAACTAGCAATGGCGACAGTAACGGCTCGGCTGACACGAAAACTGAAGCGGAGCCCGAAACTGACGTGGTTATCATCGGCGAAAAGGCAAAGGTCGACGAGGCAGCTGCTCTCGTGACGAAGATTGTTGCCGACCTCCAGGACCACACCGATCGCGAGATTACCATCGACCAAAAGTTCCACCGCTACCTGACGGGACCCGGAAACTCGATCCGTCGCCAGATCGTGCTTGATGCTGGCGGCGAAGTCGAGCCATGGAACCCGCGTACGCTTGCGATTCCGCCATCGAGCGCAAAACTCAACACCATCAAACTGAGCGGGCCCTCAAAGCTGGTGGACGCCATGGAGGCACGAATCCGCGCGATTGTTGCCGAGCACGAGTCGCGCAGCAAGTTCAATCTGCGGTTTGTGGTCCCTCAGGCGCAACATCGTGTGGTTGTAGGCCCTTCTGGCACCACAAAGCGCGAAATCGAGGCGAAGTTTAATGTCCACATCACCGTTCCACGGCCCGCAGACAACTCTGAGGAGGTGGTTATTTCTGGTTCTAGCGACGACAGCATTGCTGCTGCGAAGGCGTACATCATTAGCCTGTCGACTCTTGCCGAAACCACCGTCGAGGTTCCTGTCTCGGTTGAGTCTGATCTCTGGGCACGCGGAACGCTCGCGAGACGCCTCAACCAGGACCTCCACGTCAAACTCAGTCGCGAGGCGTCGACCCCACTCGCGCCAAAGACGCCGCGTCCCGAACGGCCAGCGGAAATTAAACAGTACGCCTTCATCAAAGACACTTCAAACGTCTCCGAAACCAGTCCAAGACGCACCTGGCGCATCTCTGGCCGCAGCAGCGACAACTGCGCTGCCGCCAAGAAGCTGATTGCCGAAAAGTGCGCCTCCTACACCACTGGGTGGCTGTGGCTTCCCGAAGCCTCCCAGTACAAGCAGCTCGTTGGCCCTGGTGGTCACACTGTCAACCGTATCCGCTCAAGTACCGGCTGCGGTGTCACCATTCCGCCAGCTGGCGCGTCGAACGACGAGGCCGTTGTCCTCGAGGGCTCCGAGGAGCAGGTCGATGCCGCCAAGACTGAGCTGCTTGCGGCTATTGGACTCTAATACATGGCGACAGAAAAATATAAATAATTTGAGCCTAGCCCATAACAATGTATCCTTATTCTATCCTCTTATTTGCTTTATGTTTCTTCTTTTGAAAAAGAAGCAAAACTTTTGGGACAACTAGTCTGTTTAGGCTTTTTGTGTTTAGTACGCCTGAATAGGCTAGGCTGGTCAACTATAGATTTGATAAAGAAGCAACTGAAGTACTAGAATTTCGGGTCTATAAGGTGTGAACACACTAGCTGAATATGCTTTTGTGTGCCAACTCCATCGAATATGTCTTAGCCTGCCACCAAGTAGTAACTCAATTGGTGGAGCCAATTGCAACGGTTTTGCTTCTTTTTCAAAAGAAGAACCCCATCAACTAAGCGTATTTTGATCTCCGTCGGTCCGATTATCTCTCTGACTACCAACTCAAATAAATGAGTCTGAGCTTGCCAAGTAGTTACCTGGAATGGCGGAGCCAATAGCAACGGTTTTCCGTCAATTTAGAAAAAGAAAGACACTTCCCACTAAAACAAAATCTCGCGATACCCCACTAAGCGGTCACTAATAAGTACATCGCCATTGGTGCAGGGGGGGTTGGAGGAAAACAGGTCTAAGATTGGATAAATAACTACGCAATCGTGCGGAAAAAGTCCATGCACTTCGTGTACACCACCAACAGAATACCGCCGCCAGGGCCAAGACGCAGAACCTTGGGCATGAAGCCCTTGTAGAGGGCGGCAAAGCCCTCCTCGCGGAACACAGTGGCTACAGACGGCAGGGTCCAGTTATACTTGGGCACGACGCCAGGGACGCGAACAGCAGACTGGATGCGGCTCTTGACGACGTCGAAAGGAGTGTTAATTATCGTACCAAAAGTACCACCAAGAGTACCGGCAATGAGGTCGTTACGCGTCGTCTCGCCAGGAGACTTCGCCTTGGGCAGGGCAGCCTTAATCTGGAAAATGATGCCAAAGTAGCCGGCGTTCCACGCGATGTGGCGCCACAATGTCGCCTCAAGGCCGTTGTAGATGCCGAAAATGCCCTCGGACTGGACAACCTTCTTCACCACGTCCAACGGGCCCTTGTAGGTGGAGTTCTTGTCCTGGAGACGGATCTTGACGAGCTCGAACGGCACCACGACAAACGACTCCGTCGCACCGGCAGTGGCTCCGGTCAGAACCGCGAGGGGCTGCGTCGTCTTCTCAATACCAAACGTTTTGCGGTAGAACTGGCCCCACGAGTCGTTGGCAGAGAACTTGACGGCACGTTTGGGAGCCTCCATCATCAGCGGAGCAGAGATACCGCGGTACAACCGACCAGGACCCTCCTGCTTGATGATCTTCTTGAAGCAGTCGAGCATGCTCGTGTAGGCTTCGGGAGAGCCTGGAGCAGCAGTCTGTAACTGCATCCGCGTCTTGACCACGTCGAGGGGGTACATGACGAGAATCTCAGAGATGCCCGCGACAGCACCGCTGAGAAACTGGTACAAGAACGGCAGCTGCTTCGGTTGTTCCTGGGCCATTTTTTTGTCTGTGGGGTGAGGTTAGAAAGGTGACTGAGTGAGAAGATCACTCTGAAGCGGGGCAGCGGAACCGGCAAAGCTAAGCTGGGCTGATGTCATCTGGCACATGTCGTTTAGCCGGTCACGTGTCAAAAGTGGCACGCGAGGGATGGTTTGGAGTGGGTGGTGGGGGTGCGGAGTTGACGTTGTATGTATTGTGCAGCTCGAAATTTCGGCAGCTACTTTCGTTAAGGTTTTACACAGACAACTTGGTCATCTTACCGGACTTTCTTTGCGTTTGGGGCAGGGCAAGGGTCGAGATAGGTCTATTTCAGGGTAAGGGCTAGATCTACGTTTTCCAGATCGTGTGAACTATCAAACGCATTGTGCACACGCCCTCTACAGGCATAGCTTCGACTTAAATTTTAGTAGTATGGCCATCACGTACCTAATTGTTTTCCTCTCTCACGGCTCCTCTAGGCTTGTCACTACCCCTAGTTCAATTGGTGGAGCCCATCGCAACTAAAGTTCTGCTTTTCCAAAAGATACCCAGCTGACCAGTCAAGTTCCCATTTAAGAGCCACCATCCAAAAAGATCTTAAGGGTTAGCAGCCTATTCCCCACAGCCTAGGTGAAGTATGTGGTTCCTAGTTAGCTGCCAGACTGAATGTTAGTTATATCTATTTTTCGAACAATATACATCTACACCCGTTCAGCAAAAGTCAAAAACTCGAAATGACTTTTTTCAGACTAAAACCACGTGACCATTACTTTACCCATCCTGCAATTGGCCATGCCAGACGACCTGCATTCGGTGGTTCCTGAGCCCGACGCAGGGTCTCACAAGCCCGTGAATCCGTCTCATGTGCCTTCGAACATCTGGCGATATCTGAGGTCGGCCCAGAAATACTCCGCATACACGTTCACGGCGTTTGCGTGTCTGCATGTGGCGTCTGTCGCTGTCCTGCCTGCCGTGAACCATGAAGTGGCAGAATCAGCGTTTATGTTCGCTCGTACAATCTATCAAAACTCTGTTGGTGAGGCTGTGCTTGTTTTCGGAAGTGCGGCTGTCCACGTACTCTGTGGTCTCGCCCTACACACGCATCGAATGTACGTACGGTACCGCGACTATGGCCGCATTAGTTTTGGTGCGAACATTTACAATGTCACTGGTTTGGTGCTGGTTCCCATCCTCCTTGCACATATTACGGCGAACCGCATCGCACCGCTTGTGGCACTTGGAGACAGCTCCGAGATCAGTCTTGACTATATCACGCATATGCTGCATGTAGACATGTTTGGCGGCACGTCAGGATTGATGGCAATTGTTATGGCGTACCTGGGACATTCGTTCCTGGGGCTTAACTCCTACTTGAGGCTGAGGCTCAAGAAACGCACGATTGCGAAGATTTGGGCAGTGGCTGTCGCTTTAGCATTCGTGTCTGTGATCACTCTGAGTAAACGACCAGACGCTATTGGATATGTGGTGAGCCAGTTTGATCTTGCCCACAGTCTGGCGCTCAAGTGGCTCAGACCATTTTAATTTGTTATTGTAATTTTACTAGCTGACCACAACCTAGCGCAGCCAATTGGCACCAAACCAAAGCTCTATGTTCTCTCATGAATCAAAAATAACCGTCTATTAAGTAGCTATCTAGCTATCGAGAGAGTCGCGCTTCTCCACGAACGAAAAGTACATGTTTCGGGTCGCCTTGCGACACGCTTTGCCCCAGATGATCATGGGCACCGACAACATGATGAAGAAGAAGTTGAGAACGCCGATGGAAATGCACGTCTTGAGAGGACCCAGCGACGACATCCACGGATTGCACACAAAAGAGAAGATCATTGCCATGGTGTTGTTGATCACAGAGATCCCCACCATGCCTTCTAATACAAGTGCAGGCATGGCATCAACGACATAGCTCATGGACAGATCGCCAGAGCAACCCCATCCAAACCCAATGAATCCTAGGCCAACATACGGAGCCGGCCAGCGCCATCCCCATTCTGTGCCACAGCCGAGCAAAAAGTAGCCAACAGTGCTGATGGCGCCAGCAGGAAGGAGACACCACAATCGCGACTCGGCCTCGCGAATTCCCCCGTTACGGCGGGCCCGATACAAAACCCACCAGTCACTGACCCATCCAGCGTAGATGCACCCGATAACGGCGCCAATCAGGGAGGGAACGTTCATGAGTCCCACCCCGACATCGCCGTAGTTCCAGGGCGGGTCGTACCAGTAGTCGTCTTCGAGAGTGATGTAGAACGTTAGCCATGCGTCCTGGGCACCCCACATGAGTCCGGAGTAGATCACTTGTGGGAACGTGAGCACGCGGACCAAAAGCCATAGCCGCTCGAGGTACTGGTGGAAACCCCAACCTTTGAGGTTTACTGCCGGTGTAATAATGGCCAGCCGCTGGAACAGCGTCTTGGGTTTGTCGGCAGTGGTCTGTTTCGGCTCGTCGACGATATCCGGCATGTGCTGGCTGAGGTAGGTCGATCGGGGGCGAATCTCCTCGTGGGCAGCAGGTGTAGCGCTAGGCGTCAGGGACGACGACGAGTAGCGACGGCCATCGCTCTGGACAACCTCCGAGTTGAGCTTCGCCTCGTCTATCTTGTCTATCTTGTCGCTCGCAATCTCGTCTCCGGATCCTGCAGGACTGTTGTCGCTGGTGATATCGCCAATGGCGTCGTGGTGGTGTTTCCGGTGCCGGACAGCTTCTATAGTCTCCTTGTTCATGCGCTCAAAATGCGATCTATCAAAGTACGTCTCTTCCAAAAAGAACAGCACCATCACAAACGAGAATCCCGACGCAATCAGGCCCATATAACCGACCCACCGCCATCCAAGGTAGTCGGCAATCAGGCCGCCAATCAGCGGCGCCAAGAAGGTGCCAATGGACACCGTCAACACATACAGTCCAATGAAATGGTTTGCCTGGTGCTGGAAGAAGATCTGCGTAATCGACAGCTGCGTCACGGCCTCTGCAACGGACTCGGACGCGCCGACAAACAGCTGCGACCAAATCGCGTCGGAGGACCGCGTAGTTCGCGCGTACCACGCATTCCCTATGATCCCCAAAACGCATCCCATGATGTAGTTGATGCGGGAGCCGTACAGAAACACCGACGGGGCGCTCAGCAGCGTCCAGTAGCCAATGCCAATGAACAGAATACCGGCTCCAGTGTTGAACACGCCGTCGCCAATGCTTGCGTACTGGTTCGTCATGCCGTCCTGGGCCGCACTGGCGGCATTCGACGTCGCGGACGTGACGCCCGTGACCATGAGCACGAGAATCAGGTGCAGATACTTGCGCCACGAGTGCCAGGTGAGAGGATCATTGGGCGAGATGGTCGGCTGGGGCATGAGCACAATGTCGCCGTCCTTGACGAGACCCTCGCCATTGGACCAACCGGACGCAAAGATGTTATCCGAGCCAGGAATGTAATTTGGATCGATTTCATGTCCGGATACGGGGAAGTTCTCCATGCACAACACCAGCCGCCGAGAGGGGCCAGGGCAAGAAGACGACTATATTTTGGTTGTGCACACGCGGCAGAGGAGAATGCAGGGGTCTCAAAAGCGCGGGGCGACTTTTGGAGTTTTCAGAGCCGAACTTTTATTTTTTTTTTTTTTTGGTGGTGCAGTGGAGCTTTGTCCGCATCCCAGAGCCCTTGCTTTTTTGGCTGATGACGCTGCCAGGCCATCTGCTTGGGCAATCTGTCTTAGTCACAATGTAGATCAGGTCTCGCACAGGGCTAGCGAGACTGATGAAATCTGCCTAAACCGGACCTACTAGGGCAGCGAGCCAGAGACTCGGTGAACGGAATTCGCCCACATCGTTGCGACGCGCAAACACGCCGAATAGACCAATCGTTCTAAATGTGGTGTGGAATAACGTGACTCACAATGCATCATGACGTGACCTGGGCAGAGGGTTCCAGGCACGTGAGCCACGTTTTTCTTATCGCGTCGTCGCTTAGTGGCTCTTGGCCCTTCTACCAAGAAAAGCATGAGTACCGAGAACAGGCGGGGTAGTGTTCCGCGTCCGATCCCGGCTACGATTGTGCCCGGGGCGGTTGTGTCTAGCAGCACGGGCAGACGATTGTCAATACCGATCCACCCTCGGTACGACGCCATTGTCGGCTCGTTTGGCACTGGCCGGTCTGGTTTTGCCGATGCGTTTGCGCCCTCAGCGTCCGCAATCGACGACGCAGACGGCCAGGTGCTCGAGATGGGCGTCGGAGCGCCGACTGAAGTGACGAGACTGCTCCGGGAAGAGCGCAATCTGCTGCCGCCAACCGTCCATCCAGACCAACTCACAGATACACAAGTCGAGGCAGCGTGGGACGACGCTGTCGAGTCTGGAACCGTCCACACAAACATTGCAAAAGAGATCAGGGTCATGGCCGTCAATTCCGCCCCGCTCGCCGTCACGTTCTTCCTCCAGTATTCTCTCGTGATGGCGACGCTGTTTTCCGTGGGCCACCTCGGCAAAATCGAGCTTGCGGCGGTTTCCCTCGCCTCAATGACAGCCTCGGTTACGGGATTCGCCGTTATCCAGGGCCTGGCGACCTGTCTCGACACGCTGTGTGCCCAGGCGTACGGCGCAGGAAGACCTGATCTCGTGGGCCTCTACTTCCAAAAGTGTGTCCTGTTGACGCTGTGCCTGTTTGTGCCCATTGGCCTCGTGTGGTACCGTGCCGACGTCGTTCTGCCGTACCTGGTGCCGGTGGACGAGTACAAGCTGATCAAGCTGTCCACGGAGTATCTGCGGATCATTGCGCTCGGAATCCCAGGGTACACTTTGTTCGAGTGTGGCAAGCGCTTCCTGCAGGCCCAGGGCATCTTCCACGCATCGACGTACGTGTTGCTGATCGGCGCCCCCATCAACGTGTTTTTGAACTACACGTTGGTGTGGAACGAGAGCTACGGCCTCGGTTTCCACGGCGCCCCTGTCGCTGTTGCCTGCACAGACTGGCTGCTGGCCATTCTGCTGTTTTTGTATGTATTCTTTGTGGATGGACGCAAGTGCTGGAACGGCTTCACCAAACGCGTGTTCCACGACTGGGAACCCCTCATCCAGCTGGCTGTTCCGGGGGTGATCATGGTCGAGTCGGAGTTTCTCGCCTTTGAGGTGACGACGCTGGCCGCAGCCTACTTTGGCACCTCTGCCCTCGCGGCCCAGACAGTGCTGTCGTCTGTTGCGTCGCTCGCGTACCAGATTCCATTCGCTCTGTCGTGTGCGACTTCGACGCGAATCGCGAATTTCATTGGTGCTGGGCTCGTGGATGCTGCTGAGCTTGCGTCCACGGCGTCGGTGCTTGTGTCCATGGCAGCTGCACTCATCGACGGGTTGGTTTTGGTGCTTTTGCGCTATCCAATCTCGGAGCTGTTCAGTAACGATGCCGACGTCATTGAACTCACCACCACCATGATGCCGCTGTGCGCCTTCATGCACGTGTTCGATGGCCTTGGCTGTATATTTGGCGGTATTCTCCGCGGCCAGGGCAGGCAAAAAATCGGAGGCTACATGAACCTCGTGAGCTACTACATCCTTGGTCTGCCTATTGGCCTGTTTTTGGCGTTCTATGTTGACCTCGAGCTCATGGGCCTCTGGCTCGGAATTACCACTGGCCTCGCCGCCATTGGCGTCGCGTCTGTCTACGTCGTCAAGCGGTCAGACTGGAACAAGTACGTCCAAAAAGCGAGAGAGCGAACTATCCGCTAATCTCGTAGTGTATAGACTTTCACTGATAGACTCTCAAGAAACGTCTCTAGACTGATAAAATAGCCTTCTAATTCGAACTACATCTAGTGCGAGTACTTCTTTTGAAAAAGAAGCAAAACTTTTATTTAGCAACTGGCTGCGCCAGTTGAGTCTCTTTAGATGAATACGATTTAGCGTGACCAATTGCTACCAAAGTTTTGCTTCTTTTTCAACTACGGACTCAACTGGTTCTCCTTAACACAATTGGCGCAGCCAATTGCCACCAAAGTTTTGCTTCTTTTTCAAAAGAAGAACTACACATAGCAACTGGTTATCCTTTCATAAACACAATTGGTTCAGCCAATGCCACCAAAATTTTGCTTCTTAACTTAGCAAAATGCAATTGAACCCCTCTATATAAAAGTTTTCAAAACAGGAAATATCTTTTCAGAGATACACAACCATTAAGAAGTTAATAAATTAAACCATGATGCGCCGTAATCCCCCAATCTTCCACATCCCGTCAACATCGTTCCACGTTGTCAACAGCAGCTTCTTGTGGGTGGAGGGACAAACAGGCTCAAATGGCGGCGGAGGATTAGCCTCGAGGGCATTGTGGATGCACTTGTAGCAGAACACAGCACCCGTCTCGAGGGCGGTGGGCGTCTCCAAGTCCAGTCTGCCGCAGACTCCACAGCCCTGCGGTGCTACTGGAACTGTCGGAGGAGGCAACAAGGGGTTTTGGGAAGCGAGTTTCTGTGCAAAATCGCTCGCGTTCCACCATTCAAGGAATTTCAGCGTGAACAGTGCGGTCGGCAACGCGTACGCTGCTGCCGACAGGCCCTTGGCGAGCAGTTTGTCGCTGCTTTCGAGCCGTTCAGTGTCCACCTGGCCAATGCGGGTGTATCGGGTTCCAAACAAAAAGTCTGTCCAGTTTGACGGCCCGGAGCCCTGGAACACGTATGCGGCAGTGAACCCAAGAGATGCAATTGTGGTGCCGAATGTGATGCGTGGCCACCATTTGAGAAGCAACGCGTCCGCCTGCCACTCCAATCTTTGCCGGAGAGGTGCGTCAGCTGGCGGACGGGTTTCGTCTATGGATTGGAACGTGTATCTGCCAACGAGTCGCTCGTACCTGACTTCAGCCTTTTCCCTGAGATACGGGACCAAAATGAGCGCGGCCAGTCCGAGCCAACGCTGCTTCTTTGTGAGTCTTCGGCGCTGTGCGACTTGCCGAGGCGATGACTGGTTCGCCCGAATTGGCGCCACCGCCAGTCTGCGTGTTCGTTTGATGCCGTAAAACTTCTCTGTGAAACTTGCGTTCCACGCTTTTAGGTGGTAATACTCGACAACCCCAAACAGTACAGCAAACAGCTCGTCGAATCGGTTGGCAAGCTTGAGCAGGTACGCTGGGTGCCGCTCCGCGTAGTGCATGACGAGAAACCGCACGCTGGGCTGAATCAGGTCCTGCAGCTGCTGCACAGCAAGCAGCTCGAACACTGTCGGCACGTCTGGGTCGAGCGACGACGCATCTAACGACCGATAGTAGTCCATGGCCAGTGTGTGTGGTGGTTCTTTGTGGGGAAGAGTTTATGTAAAGCGGTTTACCCCAGGACTTGGCTTGTGCCGGTTTCTGCCATTGAACGCCTTGGAGCTGCGCTGTACGAATGTCTCGTCGCCCTTCAAGACAACCACGGCAAGTGCCTCGGCAATGGCGATCTGCTCGTCAATGGCTAACCGCGCACTCTCCTCGGGAAGATGGTCAATGGGCGCCCTAGCCCTCTTGATCACGTGGACGACTTTGGCGACGAGTCTATCGTCGTTTGGCACTTGTCCGGCCTCGACTTTCGCCAAGTAGTTTTGTAGAGTTGCAATGCGTTTGCGGTGAATGCTGTCTCGGTATGCTGTCATGTCCTCCGACTCAGTCTGGCCTGGAAGCACTTCGTTCAGGGCTACGCGCTCTGCCTCGCCTGCGAGGACTCGCACAGCCACAGGAGACCAAGTACCACCACTAAAACTCCACGTGTTGAGTGGTTTGTGTTCTGGTTTAGGTGCAGTTCCGTTTTGGGGGACACGTACAAGTAGTGCCAGTGGAGGCAGTTCCGTGACCAGACTCCGAATGCTCGCGCCTACTGCCTCCTCTGGATCGTCCGAGTCAGTCACACAAAACACTCCGAGGAAGTTTTGTTGAGGATCTACGCCTTTGAGGAGCTCCTCCTGCTCAACAACATACTCTGCGGCCAGTGCCTTCAATTGCACCGCATGAAGGGCTTCCGGTCGGCCAGTGGCTTTGTCCACCACCCCAAACAACGCCCCGACCACTTTTTGATTCGTGGAGCTTTCCCTGGCCCGTGTGAGAGCGTCACAAATGGTCAAAACGACCACGGCGTGCACATCCATAGTGTGTTGTGTAATTAAGTGACACATGTGTAATCCTCAGTGTGGTCCCATTTAACTACCAATACGAAACATCTGTGGGCAGATTCGGTTTAAATTAAGCAATAAGAGGCCAAATGAATTTATGTGACTCCTTTTGGAGAAGAAGCAAAACTTTTGTGGCAATTGGCTCACGCCAATTGTTTATACTAACGCCATTTCTAGCGCTAATAGAATTGGAGCTCAATTGGCGGAGCCAATAGCCAAAGAAAAATTTGGTGCATTAACGTCAATTCTAGCGCTAATGGAAGCCGAGATCAATTGGCGGAGCCAATTGCCACAAAAGTTTTGCTTCTTTTACAAAAGAAGCCACACTAAAAAGACATAGCATCTCACTATATAAGACAAAGAAAATAAATAAACTAATCGTACTTGGCACGCTTGTGATCCGGGGAGGAGTCCTCGTCCTCGGAACCGGACGAAGCTGAGTCGTCGCCTGCTTCATCGTCAGACACGGCGTCGGCGTCAAAGTCCTCGTCCTCGCTTGAGTCTTCGTCTTCGTCAAGTCCATCGTCCATGGCCACATCCTCGTCAGCCACACGGGTCGTCTTGGCCTCCTTCTCGGCACCAACCCGCAGATTCTTGGAGGCGAGGTACTGCTCAATGCCAGGCTGCTCGTCGCTGCCAATGTTGGAGAACTGGTACTCGCCGTTGCCGCCAAGCAGCTTGACGTTGATGTCGAACGTGCGTCCGCCAACGCGAGCAAACTCGATCTTGTCGATCTCAGTGTACGGGATGTACAATGGCGACTTGGACACAAACAGGAATGCCTTGTCGAGCGGGTACAGGCTGCCCTCGGCCGCCTTGAGGGTGCAGGGAACAGCAGCCTGGCTGCGGCTCGACACGAACGAGCCCACAAACGTGATGCGACGGTTCGTGAGGCCCTTGAAGAGCTGAGAAACAACCTGGTGCGCCGACGCGTCGTATTCACGCTCAATGCCGCGGTCCTTGTACTTGGCAGCGAACTCGTCGGCAGTAAGATTCAGGTTCACCTCGAGCTCCTCGTCGCGCTGGAACTGCATCACCAAGAATGGGTAGCGGGTCTGGCCCTGTCTCAGAGGAGGCTCGAGCTGGAGCACCACCGAGTTGTGCACATCGTCAAGACGAGGAAGCACAAAGATGCGCTGCACTGACGCGTACGGAACCTTGTAGTCGTAGGTCTTGCCGTGGAGACGGAATGCGTCCTCGAACAGTGCAATGTCGTAGCGTCCACGGGGCGTGGTGAACAGAACCTCGGGGAATGTCGCGAGCTCCGAGCCGGCCACCTGGCCAATGTTCGCCTTTTCGAGCAGCTGCTCGTTGAACTGGTCGGCGGCGTTTCCGCCCTCGCCGTTTTCGGCGTCTGGAATGTAGAAACGGACCTCCACGAGCTCGTCGCCGGCAGAAGTCTTCTCGGCAGCAGCCTGGAGCCCAAGTTCAACAACAACCTCAGACTTGCCCACTGAGTTCGAGTTCGACACGCTCTTGTAGGGGATCTCAAAGTCAGGGCGGCCAGCAACATTGAAAACAATCTCGTTGCGGTCAAACTCGGCCTTGCCCCAGTTCCACCCACGCATCGAGTGTTCTCTATGCTCTAGCGACAGGTCGAGCTCGTTGCTCAACGCGTTTTTGAGGGAATTGAACTGTTCTTGCGCAAACCCATCGAGCTGCACAACGCCTCCCGTGCGTGTCTGGAACCGCACAAGGTAGTCGTGGGCGCCACGCGACCACTGCGCACTCACGAGCTCGCTCGCTGGCAGAAGGAACGGCTCGCTCACGCGGGCTGCGGAGCCTCCGGTGGCCTTTGGAGTGGCTCGCCAGCCGAGGCCGTCGGAGCTCATGCGGACCTGGCCCGGCACGCGGCTCTGGTTGAAGTAGATCGCGTCGTACTGCGTCGCCATTTCACTCGCAAAGAACTAGTAGGTAGGAATCTTAGTGACGCGTCGATATGCGTTTGGATCTTATAATAAATATATGCAAGTGCTACAGTATCTGCTATGTTACCCTTCATTTTTTGTGTGGAAGTTGTGGTGGCATCTTGTTCTTTTCTTTTTTTGGTGTCTTCTTTTGAAAAAGAAGCAAAACTTTGGTTGCAATTGGCTGCACCAATTGAACTTCAAAAGGTCCATAGTCCACAATTGAGCTTGCTCAATTGCAGCGGTTTTGGTTTTTCTTCAAAAGAACAGTCTCCGTGTGAGATCACCTCAAGTGAAAATTCGTGAAACTGTAGGGGAGGTATCTTCTTCTGAAAAAGAAGCAAAACTTTGGTGGCAATTGGCTGCGCCAATTGAACTACAGAACGTCCACAGTCCACAATTGAGCTTGCTCAATTGCAACGGTTTTGGTTCTTTTTCAAAAGAACAGTCTCCATGTGAGATTACCTCAAGTGAAAAATTGTGAGACTGTAGAGAGGTGTCTTCTTTTGAAAAAGAAGCAAAACTTTGGTGGCAATTGGCTGCGCCAATTGAACTACAAAAGGTCCACAGTAGATCCACAATTGAGCTTGCTCAATTGCAACGGTTTTGGTTCTTTTTCAAAAGAACAATCTCCACGATTGATCTCCTCAGTCACGCACCTATCTGCACCCACCCTATCAGAATCATCGGTACCTATTGTTGCCGGCTGAACTCCTCGAGACGGCCAAGCACTATTCGTTTTGAGGTTTCGCTGATCTCTCCGGCCAAGAAGATCTCGTCCAGTGCAGCATACACAGCAGTAAAGTTGAACACAATGTCGAGCTCACACACGTTACCGAAAAACGTGTCCAGAACCTCGACAAACAGATGAATAGCCTCCAGGTAGGCGAGCCGGTTATCTGTCTCCTCAATGCACAAACAGCAGTACAATCCAGCGTATCGTCGGTATACGAGATGCTGCTTGCCGAACTGCATAAAGCTCGACTGGAACTTCTGGTCGCGTGCTGCCAGCAGCTGATGGACCTCGGTCTTGACACGCTTGCGATCCTCCTCGGGGGTCGGGACCCAGTACTTGGCCAGGCGGGTCTTACCCTGCTGGTTCTGGATGAGCATGAACGCAGCCGGCATCTTGGTGGAGGCTGGTGAGTAAGCTTCGAGGGGGGTTTATGGAGGAGATCATGGATGGGGAAGTGGTGGATCGATAGTCATGGTCTCCTGCGCCTGTCTGATTTTTGGAGACGTGAGCCGTTCCAATTTTTTGGAAGGCTCAGCTGAAAAGTGGTTAAAACGGTGACGATAATGTCGCGCTATGAGCTCCTCTAGGCAGTACCAGGCAGAATCTCCGTGGGTGAAAATTCCAACCCCAATCGCGATCGAGGCTGACGCCGGCCACGTCTAATGGACGATAATTAGCCGCTGATCATCTCCACGACCAGATAACGGTGTGTCTTGGGGCGCTTGGATATTGCGTGATTATGCACGAGGGTAGGGGTAGGGTCCTAATCACGTCAGTGCGACTCGTTGATGGATAATTGATCGTAACGGCCGTCGACAACTATAAAACTGGCACCGGAAACGGTGAGTTTCCGGTACAACTATGGCTGCTGCTACTGCTGTGCCGGCGAAGACGCCGTTCGAATTCAACCACGCTACCTACTTTGAGAAGCCTGACCTGTTCCATGTAGACGAGGAACACAAGGCCCACACGGGTCCCTCTCCGTACGCTAACACCACCACTGAGGGTCCTTCGGTTCTCAAGGAGTACAAGCCACTTAAGAAGTCTGGCAAATTAGATGCCCAGCACAAGTTCACCGAGGTCACTCCTGGTCTTGGTCGCGAGTACTACGAGGATGCGCGCCTTGCCGATATCCTCGAGGACAAGGACCTGCTCCGCGATCTCGCAATCACCGTTTCTGAGCGCGGAGTGGTCTTCTTCAAGGCTCAGGGCGAGTTGACGCTCGAGCAGCAGAAGAAACTTGCCCTAGCCCTGGCCCAAGCGTCCGGGGCCCCATCGACGTCAGGGCTGCATGTCCATCCAACGGCTTTGACGCAGGGGTACGTTGACAAGCAGCGCAACCAGGTTGATCCCGAGCTGCTCGTGTTGAGTTCTCAGCACCAGCACAAGGTTGCGCAGCGACTCGCCAAGCTCCAGCCTCAGAATAATGACTTGTACGGGCGCAAGAGCAAGTACCACAGCGATATCACCTTCGAGCCTGTTCCTGCCGCCTACTCTGTGCTCCGTCTTGCCAAGTCGCCAAGCTACAAAGACCACTCGACCGCCAAGTCTGGCCCCGTTGGTGGTGCTGGAGGTGACACATTGTGGGCCTCCGGCTACGGTCTCGCCGAAACGGTGAGTCCGAGCTTCCTCAAGTATCTCGAGACTTTGACCGGAACCTATGCGCAGCCCAACTTCAAGATCGCCGTTGATGGCCAGGAGGCTCCGTTCTACTCTGCTCCTCGTGGAGCTCCCGAGAACGTCGGCACTGAGCTCACTGCTGTCCACCCTGTCGTGCGTACGAACCCTGTAACCGGCTGGAAGTCCATCTTTGCCATTGGCGAACACTTCACCAAGTTCAACGGCGTCACTGAGGACGAGAGCAAGATCATCAAGGACTATCTCGAGAATCTGCTTTACAGGAGCCCCGAGATCCAGCTGCGTTACCGGTGGGACGAGGGCGACATCGCCATCTGGGACAACCGGAGCACCTACCACAGCATCATCCACGACCTGAAGCTGCCCAACGGAGACGTTCTTGACCGTATTGGCGTGCGCACCCTCGTCATTGGCGAGCGTCCGTTCCTCGATCCCAAGTCGCAGCTCCGCTCTGAGGCACTTGCGAAGTCTTAAATGTTCTATCGTTGTCGTTTAAATACTTTTTTATTTGGTGGCTTCTTTTGAAAAAGAAGCAAAACTTTTGTGGCAATTGGCTATCGCCAATTGGTTTCTTCGCAGCGACGTTAAATATCTAGTTTGAACTGTAGACATCAATTGGCGCCAGCCAATTGCAATGGTTTTGCTTCTTTTTCAAAAGAAGTCACCATAGAAAGGAAGCAGAGTCGTGTCGCGTGATACATTTATCTAGAAACACTTCATGGACGGGATCTGTTGACACCAATTGGCGTAATTGCAACGAGTTTGCTTTTTTTTTAAAAGAAGTCACCATAGAAAGGAAGCGGAGTCGTTTCGCGTGTTACATCTATCTAGTTTAAGCACTTCTTAACGGGATCTGTAGACACCAATTGGCGCTAGCCAATTGCATTGGTTTTGCTTCTTTTTCAAAAGAAGCCACCGCAAAAAAAGAGCCGGACGTGCGACAAACTGGTTCACTCCGATACCCGGCCAAATCCGGCTGAGACGTTAGGGCTCGGGGCCTCGCGGCCAGGGCACTTACATAAACAGGTTAAAATGCGTTTGAACCATGCTATAACCATGGCCGCACCTCAAGGGAAGGAAAAAAAGTGCTGCTGACGCAACCGGCCTAAACGCCCAACGCACTTCTCCCCAGAGCTTACCTAGGACCACAATCATCACCAGCTAGCCAAGAATTTCAGTCCTTTCTCCTCCTCACATCTACAAACAAAAATGGTGAACATTCCCAAGACTCGCCGGACGTACTGCAAGGGCAAGGAGTGCCGCCGTCACACCCAGCACAAGGTCACTCAGTACAAGAAGGGCAAGGACTCCCTCGTGGCTCAGGGTAAGCGCCGTTACGACCGGAAGCAGCGTGGTTACGGTGGTCAGACCCGTCAGGTGTTCCACAAGAAGGCCAAGACCACCAAGAAGGTTGTGCTTCGGTTGGAGTGCGTCAAGTGCAAGACCAAGCTCCAGCTCGCTCTCAAGCGCACCAAGCACTTCGAGCTCGGTGGTGACAAGAAGCAGAAGGGCCAGGCTCTGCAGTTCTAAGAAGGATACGGACTACGGACGCGTTGGGTTATTTTATTTTGTTTATTGCCATGTGCTGCCATTGAAAGTTCTGCCATGCCACCTCTATGTGGATGTCTGCCACTGGCTGGCCGTGTCTGGCAGAAAACTAACTGTTGCTAGTAAAGCTAGTTAATACCTGGTACTATTTTCCCAGTGGTTCTGCCTACACTTAGCTTAGTTCGATGATAATGCATTTTCACTTAACAAGTCTGGTCAGGCTGTTTGGGCGAGATCGATTGAAATCGATTACTGGTGGTGAGCAGAAACCGCCTCCCCCCCTTAAACGACTGTCGGTAGACTGGATTTGTTCGGAAACTGGCATTGAAAATAGCGATATATAGATAGACATTGCCAACAGTTAAAGGATATCGCCATCTCGCCCCGGATCGCCGAACGGATATCTCTGACTAAACGGTCGAGCCCGATTTTATCTTCTTCCATTTGAGGCTCTGACGGCAATGGAACTCAAGCGCCACAGCAGCGAGGGCATCGCTGGGGCACTCTCGGGTCCGCAGAGTGCAGATGAGCCGCCGGCGAAGCGGCATCTGCCGTCGTCGTCGGGCCCGATCACCCTCGAGGACATTGACCTGTTCCAGAAGGAGGCCATTTTCAGGCAAATGAACGTGTACCGACGCGAACGCGATGCACTACAGTCCGAGCTGGGCGCTTTGAAAAGCAGCGAGCGCGAGGCTGAGCTCCGGAAAGAGCTCGAGGCGCTGTCGAAGAAGTACGCAGAGGCCCAGAGGCGAGCAGAGCGGCTAGAGAGCCCGATTGTGGCGAGATGTACAGAGCAGACGACAAAAGAGAAGAACGGCGAAAGCGTCAAACAAGAAACTGCCACAGAAAACGCACAAGAGCCGTCAAAACCGCCAGAAGAGGACGCCCAAACCTCCAAGAAGCTCTTGGAGACCCAGGAGGCGCTCGCCGGCGCCGAAGCAGAAGCTAAGCGCGTCGCCGAGCAGTTAAAAGAACAGACAGAGCGTGTTTCGACTCTCGAAGCCCTCCAGCGCGACCTCGAGGCGCAGATCCAGACGCTACCCGTGGCCGCAGCTGCTCAACAGACGCGACTTTCAGAGCTTGCGAGCGACAATGCGCGACTGGCCGATGAGGCGCAGCGTCTGCAAGCGTCAGTAGGCGAGTTTGCCGTGAAACAGATCGACTACGAGCAGCAAGTTCGCGACAAGTACGATGGCGAACGCCAGTCTCTCGAAAAGAAACTCCAGGCAGCGGAAGCCGATCTGGCGCGGATCCGTGGTGCTCGCGACGAACTCGTAGGCGAGCTTAACGTGGCCAAAGCCGCGGCAACGGAACAAGATCGCGAACTTCAGTCGCTTCGACAACTTCTTGACGCTCCTCCGGCTGCTCCTGCCAATAATACCCCTCCAGCAGAGAGCGAGCCAGTTCCGACTGGCACCACTGAGGAGCTCCAGGAGCGTGCGTCGAAGCTCGAGCGTCAGAATAAGGCATTGGCTGGCGAACTCAGTGGACTTGAACAGGCCTTCGCAAAGGCAAACACCCGTGCACGAGAAGCTGCAAAGGCCCAGGCGAGCGCCGAACAAAAGCTTGGAGCGCTCGCAGTTGCGAAAACACGCGCAGACGAAAAGTATTTCGGCGCTATGCGGTCGAAGGACGCGCAGACCATCGAGCTCGCAAAGATCAAGCAGGCTCTCGTCAAGACTTCGGAACTTACTGCCGAACTGAGGGCCCAGGAGAAGCAATTGACGAGCCAGATTGCAAAACTCCAGCGCCAGCTGAACGAGGCCACAGAAGCGTCACGATCGGCTGAGCGCAAAGCCGTCGAGGCAGGAAGACAGCGTCTCGAGGCTCTGGCAAAGTTGGCAACGTCGGACAAGGCTCTTGAAGTGGCGAGGCAGCAGCTCGTACAGCGGGACGCCACTATCAGATCTGTAGAGTCAGCCAAACGGTCCGCAGAAGTCGCAATGGACAAGGCAAAGCGGCAATTGGAGACGCAAAGAGCCATTTCCGGCGCCGGAAGCCCCACAGAGATCCAGGAGCAACTCGAGTCTCTTCGATCGATTGCTCTTTGTGGCGTGTGCCAAAAGAACTGGAAGGACACTGCGCTCACAACCTGCGGACACGTTCTTTGTGGTGACTGTATCAAGTCGCGACTAGCTGCGCGAATGCGCAAGTGCCCAATGTGCAACCAGCAGTTCCAGCAATCGGATGTGCTTGAGGTGCATCTTTAATGTCTATATTATGATTTTTGTTCTTTTATTTTGTGTGTAAATTGGCGAAACCAATTGCAACCACTATCTTGTTTTTTTGTTCGTCAAGTGGCGAAGCCAATTGCCACCAAAGTTTTGCTTCTTTTTCGAAAGAAGGACATATAGCATTACCGACATATCGCACTACCAACATATTGCACTACGAATATAATGACTAAACGAGTACTGGTGGTTGGGACCAGGGCGGAAAACAACCAGAACTAAATTAAAGGCAGATAGGGTGTGGCCTGAGAGTATATAGTTCTACCAGTGATCGCCAGTGATCGCCCTCTGCAACAGCGATCAGTGGCTACGTTGGGAGTTAGTTGGGAGGAATCATTGGGAGGAACCTCGAAATTGGGAGGACTCGAGTTGGGAGGATTCGATTTGGCAGGTCCCTTGCCCAGATAAGCAGCTTATCTAGTTCTGGGTTGGTTTCTTCCCTCCTTCACCCCGTATAACGATGAGTGCGGAGACGCTGCAAAGAGAGGCGCCCAAACATGTCAAGGTACCCCACCGTTCCGTTAAGCCCAAAGTCCCTGCAGACCAGGCCCATAGAGTTCCGCTAGAGCTGCTCGACGTCACCGTGCGACTCAGCGAGGACGGAGCCGACAATGCCGATGTCGAGTCGCTTGTACAGAGAGCGTTGGAGACACCCGGAGTGCCAGTGTCAGTGTCGCGACTGACGGGAGGTATCACGAACCAGCTGCTCCTAGCGAAGCAGGGCTCGCAAAAGGTGTTGGTGCGTGCGTTTGGAAAAGGAACTGAAGAAATTATTGATCGTGATCGCGAATACGCTGTACATTGCCAGCTGAACCTCCTGGGACTCGCTCCACGACTGTACGCCAAGTTTGCGAACGGTTTGGTGTACGAGTACGCGCCTGGACGGCCCACAAAGCCCGAGGAACTCGGAGAAGCCGCTATCGCGACTGCGGTGGCTCGCAAACTCGCCCAATGGCACAAGAAACTGCTTCTGGCCGACGTCCTCCAATGGATGCCCTCTAATGAACATATTGACGACATATACACCTGTCTCGAGAGCTGGACAAAGCTCGTGCCCCATGACCTGTTTGGTGGTGACATTGTCAGCGAACTCGCCTGGCTCAAGAAGACAATTGCATCCAAGGGCGGTCCCACAGTCATGGGCCACTGCGACCTGTTGTCGGGGAACATTCTTGTTGAGGATCCCGTCAAGTCGGCAACGTTCATCGACTACGAGTACGCCATGCCTGTTCCACGAGCCTACGACGTTGCGAACCACCTACGAGAGTGGCAAGGATTCGAATGTGATCGCGAACGCGTTCTCAAGCCCGAACACGACTGTGAAGAGCTCCGAACATGGCTCGACAACTATCTTGGCACCACTGATGGCATTGACGAGATGATCACCGAACTTCGGTGGTGGTGGGGAATCCCGGGCTTCTACTGGGGTATCTGGGCAGCTATCCAGAGTACCAAATCCGAAATTGACTTCGACTACGCATCATATGCCAAGCTGCGGTTCGACGAGTACCTCGAGTGGAAACGCGATATTCTCCCGACGCTAAATTAGCATTATTTACTTACTTTTTAATGGCCCTTTTTACGTTCTGTGACGTTCTTTGACGCTGGTTGAGTTCTCTTGAAAAAGAACCAAAACTGTGGCCATTGGCTATCGCCAATTGGGTCTTAGAGGAAGATTGGAAAGTGATAAAATAAAATTGGCTGTCGCCAAAAATGAAAACTAAGAAAGGGAGTGTTTGTCCGACAAGCGGAAACTATTAATTAAATACATCATCAATCATGCGCCCGAATGACGGGTCCTGGCTCTCGCGACGGCTGCGACGACTCGCTGCACTGTCTTGGCGCTGCGGCCCCGAAGACATGCTCCGGCGATGTTCGCGGATGAGTCCCTCGGCAGTGGTGAGGTCGCCATCGAGTTCACGAGACAAGCCAACGCTCTCGAGACCGTTGTTGACAGGAGGTTGTTCCCATCGCGAGTGTATTCGGCCTTCGTCGAGAGATCGTCGCAGATCCGGATCCTCAGACACGCGTCTCCGGCTATAGTCCTGGACAGTAGGACTGGTTGGCGAACGAGGCGGGTCCCACACGAACTCTTCGGCAGGAACAGCGCTGTTGCCAAGCCGAACAAAGTCGGGAGAGTGGGCAAGATCCGCGTGAGAGTCGGGAGACAGCTCGTAGGGCGCATGCTTCGTGAGCGGCGTGACCGGCTTGTGGGTGTCGGTTCTGTACGGGTTCTCGTACTTGGCGGCATCAGGATCGTCGGCGCTGAGGGGCGTGGCCATGACGGTATCGAACTCGCCAAGACGCCACTGCTCGCGAATGATGTCAACGTCCTGGGGCATGAAGAATGCACGCATGGTCATGTTTGTGAAGTGAATGAGCATACAGGTGATCGTACCCAGCAAAATAACTGCCCAGAAGTTGAGCAGGCCGTATTCCTCGGAGGCGACATTGTAGAGCTCGCCAACGTATTCGAACGGCGAGTACACACCGGCCCAGAACCACACCAACAGCGTCGAAACAACGTTCACCAACACCGAGATCCAGTCCCACCGGTACTGGTTCGTCACCACGTACAAGTTCGCGCTCATGACGGCAAGAGTGCACACGGCGAGACCCATCCAGTAGCGCTGGTTCACAGGACGGCCGTTCATGCTTTCGAAGCGGCCTGGCGAGTACACCCAGTACGGGAAGAAGTAGCACACGAAGCTCTGGTAGATGCCCTCGATCATGTACAGCCAGAACTTCCACTGCGTGAAGTCGAGACGCAAGATACCACGGCGGTAGAGCTGCGGAACAGCAAGAGAGATGCGGTCGGGAACGTCCTGGTCGAGAATACCCATGAAAATGACCGGCAGCGACGTGTAGGCGAGATTGAAGAACATGACGAACGTGTACTCGAAGAGGTAGGTTGCGTCGAAGTCGCAGGCAATGCCGTACCAGAACAGCGTCACAGTGAACAAGACGTTCTTGTAGAAGAAGTTGGGCACCATTTCGGCAAGACGACGGTAACTGTAACGGCCGTGCACCAGCATCAAACGGGCGAGGAAACGGAACTGGCCAAATGCATAATCTGACGACATGACAGCCTGTCTGCCCTCCTCGCCAGCAATGCCAACACCGACGTTGGCCTCCTGAATCATCGCCACGTCGTTCGCACCGTCACCAATGGCGAGAGTGATCACGTCGAGCTTTTCGCGCACAAGACGGACCACAGCAGCCTTTTGGGCAGGAGAAACACGGCAACACAGCACAGACTTGCACTGCTTGCACAACAACAGGAACTTGTGGCTGATGGCGGGGTTGAGCGCAAGTTTAAGCGCGTCTCCGTCAATCACAACCGCAAATCGCGAGTTGGGCGGCGAGTGGTCCTGTTTTGCGCGCTCGAGTTCATCAAACAAACCGTCGAGTCCAAAGTTTTTGTGCAGGTATTCGTCGATCTGCGCCGGAACACTGCCCTTGTCGCCATTTTCGACCTTGATCACGAGCAGGTCCATCGAGTTGTCGAGCAGGTTGCACGAGAAGCCAATGTTGATGGCCGTTTCGACCTTGTCGCCAGTGAGCACCCACAACTTGACACCACCGTCGCCGAGGAGCGAAATAGTGCGCGGAACGCCCTCCTGGAGTCTGTCCTCGATGGCAGTGCCACCCAGCAACAGCAAATCGCGCTCGATGACCTCTGCGACCTCGTCAAGAGCAGCCTCGCGGTTCTGGATCTGCGTCGATGCCTCCTCGTAGCGCTTGTTCCACGCAGCATAGTCTGCGGGAGACAACTCGCGATGGGCGATACAGAGCGTACGCAGACCCTCGTTGGCGAACTCCTCGAGCTGCACCGCCGTCACATTGCGCAGGCGCTGCTGGTCCGCAGAAGGATTGACCGACAATCGCTGGTAGATCACAGAGTCGGCGCCCTTGCAGATGAGCACGATCTTGTCGTTGATCTTGACAATGGCGCTCATGCGCTTACGCGTCGAGTTGAACTCGAGCGTGTTGAGCACCTGGAACTCGGACTCGTGGCCCTGGACGTTGATAACAAGTCCGCGACGCGTGCGAGCCACGAGCGTAAACCCAAGATCGCGCGCCGTTCCGACGAGAGCAGCCTCGTCGGGGCTCTGGGCCTTGAAGTCCATGTGGCCCTTGTGTTTCTTTGAGGGTTCGGTGATAACAGAGTTACACAGCGCCAAACACAGCATAAAGTACTTGTTGGCCTCTGCTTGCTCCTTGCCGTGGTGGCCCTGCATGTCGGCAACAAAGTCTGACGAGACAAACGTGACCTCGTCGTCAACCATCTGGCGGTTGTCGTCGATACTACGCAGCTCCTTGAGCATTTGGACGCGGTCACGGGCGATTTCCTCCGTCATTTGGGCCGCCTCGACGTCTGTGTCGACGCCCTCGCGCTTGCGAAGACCGGCGAGCGCCTCGGTGTAGGCCTTTCCGTAGGCCACGCCGTTGACGGAGCACTTTTTGAACTCCATGACGTTCTGCGTGAGGGTACCGGTCTTGTCGCTGAACACGTACTCAATCTGGCCAAGATCATCGGAAATGTTCCACGATTTTGGTGTGCACGGATAGTCGATGGGCTCGTAGTACATGTAGCAGTCGGAATAAATAAAGAACGCCTGGACGGTCTTGATGATCTCGATGGAGATGTACAGGGAGATCGGCACGAGCGACTGGTACAGAATGAGCACGGCCCAGAACGTGACAACGCCGTTCGCGGCAGCAGACCCGGCGGGACTGCCGTCCTCAAAGTAGTGGAACGTCGACCGCTTGTTCCGGCGCTTGACGCCGTTGACGATACCGGACACGAGACACATGACGAACAGCAGGATGAAGTTGTAGACAACCAGCAAGTTCAGGCTCTTGGACAGGAAACTGCGCTTCGTGGGCGTCACGCCGGCATTGAGCATGATCTTTGTGTCCATACCCGTGAACAAAACCACGCCAATGACCCACCCCGTGTTTCTGAGCGTGCATCCACGCAGCAGCAGGTTGTTGATCGTGATGGGTTCTGAGCGGGTTCCGCCGCCAACCTCGCTGTCGGGCCACCGGATGGCGCCGGAGTAGGCGTACAAGTTTGGCAGCGGCGCCTCGGAGTCGATCTCGAACTCTGTGCGCGTGCAGTCGGCGGGACGCCGGATCCCCTGGCCGCACCGGAGCGCCTGCCTGATCTTGAGGTTCGTTTCGCCATCAAGATTCTTTGTTTCGACGTAACACGCGCCGTCCTCCTCGCTCGTGGCCAAAATCACCAAGTCAGCAGGGATCTCCTGGTCGCTGCGCACACGCACAAAGTCGCCCACCTTGACGTTCTTCCAGTAGTCGCCCTTGAACTTGGCGTCGGGATTCGGCTGGATGTTGCTGTTGATGATCGACTCGGGGTCGCCACCGGACCGCAGATCGGTGATCTCGAACGACTCGCGCGAGTAGACAGACGCCATGTCGCTGAGCTCCTGGTTGAAGGCAGACTTTGTTTTCGGGCGGATGCCAGTCTTTTTCTGGATGCGGTCGGCCTTTTTCGCGTCGATCCACCGCGCGAGACGCATCATGATGCGCGTGTTGGCCTTTTTGAACCGTCTCCACAGGCTGACGTTCTCTGCGACGACGTTCGGGTTGCGGTAGCCCTTCAAAATCTCCGTGTAGCCATTGTTGACCTCGAGATCCATGAGCGTACGCCGGTAGTCCTCGACGGCGTCCTTTATTGCCGTGATCACGACAATCACGACAATCGGCACGGCGCTGAGTCCGGGGTTCTGCACACCGAAGATGGGGAACGCGCCGAGAATGACAATGAACAAAAAGTAAATGTTGGCGACGTTCTTGAACTGGAACAGCAGGTTTTTCGGCACAAACGACAGCGGCGTGTACTTTGTAGTGCGGATCTTGTTACGGGCGAACTGCTCGAGCGGCAGGCCGTTCTGGTCGAGGTGGTCGGTTGGCAGCGCCTGGCCAAAGTAGATCTGGCGCGGTTTGCGGCCGCCCTCAGTCCCTGGAGTCTCTGATTCTGGCGTCGACTCGCGACTCTGGTGATTGTTGTGGTGGTGCATTGCGTTGCCCACAGAGTGGCCAAGGTTCATGCCGCCGTGGACCAGCGTCGACAGTTGTCTGCCGAGCGCGTTGGAACGCTGTCGTCGCGGGGGCCGGCCCTGCGGATTGCGCTGTGTTCCCCACCGGTGCCGCTTGACACGCGTGTGGTCCCTGTGGAGGTTTGTGGAGTCCTGGAGGCCGTCGTCGTCGTCGTCGATCTCGTTCTGGTCGCCAAACACGTCTGTGCGCGTGGAGTCCTCTAGCGTCAGGTTGTAGAGCCCGTCATCATTGGGCCGCTTTTCGTTTGGTTCTGCCACGCGTACGGTTCGCACACGTGACGGTGTTTTAGCGTCGGACGTGCTCACGACGCGCCTGCCGGAACTGGTGCCTGGTCCCGTGGCGGCAGGCTCGAGAAAGTCGCCATTTATCTCCACCTGGCGCGCCTGCGCCATTCGCGGCGGACGCTCAGGCTCGTCCTGGAACGCCTCGATGCCGCCATTGAACGGCGACGCGCCTGTCAGGGGCGCGTCGGGGCCGTCGTTGTCGCCTACGGCGAACGGATTCGTGCCCATTTTTTTTTGTGGTTGGGTTGGTTGATCACTAGCTAAAAAAAAACCCAAGCTCAGCCACCCAACGGTTTGGTTTGACACTGCGTTGGCACCTTTTGGGTGAAACGCCTCAAAAATCAGCCGCCGGCTCTGGCCACCTCAAATAGCCACAAATTCCTGCGACAGGCTCCAAAAGCAGTGCGGGGCAATTTACAGGGCAAATTAGCCTTCACCAAGTGAGTGTTAGGTGAGAGGTTTTGCAGCTCCGACCCTTCAAAAATATGTCAGGGTTTAGAGGGGGTGGGTGCGTGGGAGATTGGGCGGTGACGTGTGTCAAATCGGCGGGGCCGGTGGGCATCCGCAGCACCTAAACTACCCCACGCAATTTCGCGGCGCGAAGGTCTAACATCTACACAAATCTACGTCCTTGGCGTCTTCGGCAGATCGGGCCTAACTGGCTCTACCGGCTTTATGACTGGGCTTATTAACTGCCACGCCGCCAGGAACCAGCCTTTTTTGCAACCCACTCCCAGGGTACGGGCACGCACCTCTTTGGGACAGCCATCCGCCACGGCCCTGGCACGTGATGTCTTTTTTTTTTTTAGGTTTTTTGGCGAATTCTTTTTTTGGCGTCTCCTGTTTTTGGTGGTGAAGCATTAATTTTTGAGATCTTATCTAGCGAACTTTGGAATCTTCTTTTGAAAAAGAAGCAAAACTTTTTGTGGCAATTGGCTGACGCCAATTGGTTCTCGCTACGACACCGGCTTCTGTTTTTAGTGGTGACGCAAAACTATTGTAGTTTTTAGAGATTTTCACTAGCGAATTTTGGTATCTTCTTTTGAAAAAGAAGCAAAACTTTCTGTGGCAATTGGCTGACGCCAATTGATTCTCGCTGCGACACCGGCTTCTGTTTTAGGTGGTGAAGCAGAACTATTGTAGTTTTTAGAGATTTTCACTAGCGAGTTTTGGAATCTTCTTTTGAAAAAGAAGCAAAACTTTTTGTGGCAATTGGCTGACGCCAATTGGGTTTTCGCCACGACACTTTTGGGTTTCACCAATATATGGACAGATCTTTCCGCTGTTTGATCGAGTCAATTAGTTGTCAACAAACGTTTCGCTTTTCTTCTAGGAAACAGCACACAAACATTCTCGAAAAAAAAAGCCCGCAGTTCTCACGCTGAGAGCGTCCACGGCTAGCGTTTAGCGGCAACCGCTACCACAATTGGCGCAGCCAATTGCCACAAAAAGTTTTGCTTCTTTTTCAAAAGAAGATACTCACCCTCCACTACGCCTCTTTTGTCAATTATCTCTCTCAACTACCGAAGGCGTGTGCGCCATATATTACTGTCATACTCGTAAATGTCCGATGGCGTGCTGTAGATATGATCTAGATGCGTAAACTGACGATACATGTAAATATACCTACATGGTATTAATGATCTATACGCCTAGGCAAGAAAAAAACAAAAAAAATTCGAGATAGAGTGGTTGCCATGAAGATTAGGGTATGTGCGGGGACGGTAGGGCTAGAGTAAGCCGGCACGAACGGTAGGGTTAGCGTTAGACTCCGACAACTAACTGAAACCACCAAAAACCCAATTGGCGTCAGCCAATTGCTACAAAAGTTTTGCTTCTTTTTCAAAAGAAGATCGCGACTAAGGGCAGGTCTCTAAAGAGTCCCCTCAAGTACTAAGCGGTCCAGGATCGCGGATCGCGTCGAGCATTGATTCCGGCACGTGCGCGCGTCGGATAACGGATCTAACACGAAAACATACATTAAATCTCTATTGCAAAACGTCTAAGTCCCCTGGGGGCTATGAATACAAAACCAAAAACGGCTCTAGTTAAGGAAGCAGCCAAGAAGCTCCTCGGCACACAGGCACGCGCAGCAGCCGGCTAGACACGCTCCGCACGGTCCGCAGCCGCCACCGCCGCCCTGTTGGCCGCCCTGCTGCACATATACGGGCTGCTGCTGGCCGTAGCCCTGCTGGGGAGGGCCGTAGTTCTGCTGCTGGTAGTTCTGCTGGGGAGGGCCACCGTAGCCCTGCTGGTAACCCTGCTGGTAGCCGCTGTTCTGCGGAGGCGGGTAGTAACCGCGGTCGCCGCCGCCCTGGCCTCCGCCGCCGCCGTTTCCGTAGTACTCAGCTGCACTCATGTCTGTTTTTTATGGAATGTCAACTCCGGACAGGTGTTGTTGTTTAATACCTCTTGGGAGTGCCTAATCGCGCAGTCATCACCACCTCCCATGCTTACTGCTCAGTGAGGAGTGCATATGTCCTCGAGGCTCAGCGATTCGGTTCCTGGCCCTGTGGGTCCAGGTCCTCCTCGAGACATGGGTCCCCCCATCATGGAAAAAAATTAGACTGCGGTTACAGCACGGCTGCAGCGTGCTGGCTATTTTTGGTTTGCTTATTTTATTGGTGGTACTGTTTTGGTTTTCTCACGGCCTGCACCAAATTCCCCGAAGCGTTTTCCCACGGAATACCGAGCTGGAACAGAGGGCTTCTCTGCATAAGTAGGGCTTATGTCAATAGGTGGTGCCTGGTGGCTTTTTCCGCAAAAAAAAAGCAAAACGTGGGTCGCGACGTTCTTTTAACGAGTATTTAAAAAAGGCCGTGTGAAGGTTGGTATCTTCTTTTGAAAAAGAAGCAAAACTTTTGTGAGAATTGGCACCGCCAGCTGATCTGGTCCCCAGTTGGCGTCAGCTATTTTGCACTTTTTTGAAACGAAGCTCTGCATTTTTGAGTGGTATCTTCTTTCTGAAAGAAAGCATCGCTGAAAGAGTCTTCTTTTGAAAAAGAAGCAAAACTTTTGTGGCAATTGGCTCCGCCAATTGATTTACTCCGAGACCAGTTGGTGCCAGCCATTTTGCACTTTTTTGAAACGAAGCTCTGTATTTTTGTGTGATATCTTCTTTTGAAAAAGAAGCAAAACTTCTGTGGTGATTGGCTAACGCCAATCGTTTTCGAACTCAGAGATTCAATTGGCGAAGCTAAGTGCTACCCTTGCTTCTTTCTAAAAGTAGGTGTTGAGGAAAGAACCTTCTTTTGAAATAGAAGCAAGACTTTTGTGGTGATTGGCTAACGCCAATCGTTTTCGAACTCAGGGACTCAATTAGCGAGGCCAATTGCTACCAAAGGTTTAATTCTTCTTCACAAGGAGCCACCACACTTTAAGACTTCTTCTCGGCAGAAGCAGGGGTTTTTCTTTGGTGGAATGGCTGACGCCAGTAGATTTACTATTTTCGAAACCAATTGGCGAAGCCAATCACTACCAAAAGTTCGATTCCCTTTCCCAAGAAGCCACCACACTTTAAAAGCTTCTTTTCGGCAGAAGCAAGTATTTTTCGGGTGAATGGCTGATATTATTTCCGAGACCCAATTGGCGAAGCCAATTGCTACCAAAGTTTTGCTTCTTTTTCAAAAGAAGACACCAAAGTTTTGCTTTTTTGTAGAGACCAAAGTTTTGCTTTTTTTAGAGGCCAAAGTTTTGCTCTTCTTTAGAGACCAAAGTCTTGCTTCTTTTTCAAAAGAAGGCACCGAAAAAATAAAGTATGTAACAAAATTCAAAATGCAAAGAGCGTCTATATAAGGAGGAGCGTGCAGAGTTGCTCGAATGCGAGGAGGGCGCAGCACATGGCGCAGCAACCGAGCATCTCGTTGTCGTAATTGCGTTGTTGCGGCTGCTGGACGTACACAGGTTGCTGTCCGGGGTACTGCTGGTACGCGTACTGCTGGTTGTAGGCCGGGTTGTAGGGCGGCTGGTTGTAGCCCTGCTGGTAGCCCTGCTGGTAGCCCTGCTGGTAGCTCTGCTGGCCGTACCCGCGCCGGCTGTAGCCCTGCTGGTAGTCTGGCTGGCTGTGCGCACTCGAGTAGCCGTGGGAGTTGCCACTGCCGTAGTCGCTGGGCCCTGCGCGGCTCGGACGGTCGGTGTAGCCTGGCGGCGGGCCCGGTGGCGGCGCGTAGCCCTTGGGGGGCGGCCCCTCTGGCGGCCTGTAGTAGCCGTCTTTGCCCATGGCCCCGGAATATTCAGTCGCTGGGATTCAGTCGCGCCCACGCCGTAATATAACCGTTGTCGGGAAGTTGGAGGCAGTGCACATGGGGGGATGGTCAGCAGATCGTCACGACGTCATCAACGGTCCGGGGGGCGGGGTAAGGGCTTAGATGAAGCCATTGCCACTGCCGCCGGTGCCGAAACCGAAATTCGAGCTGAATCCGTTGCTCCCTAGTCCAGACCCCCCTAGTCCAGAGCCGCCGGGACCGCCAGATTCGCCAAACGGTCGGAACCCAAGTGGCCGGTCGGGATCGTCGATGTCACGTGGACCTGGTCCGCGGTTCGCAGAGGCTCCCGGCGCTTCCTGCGGCGTGGTTGGGTCGTAGCGAATGCTGGGATGCGGCAGCGTGGGGTCGAACGGGCTCATTCCGCCGCGCAATGGGTTCTGGGGCACGAACGGGCCCAAAGACGGGTTCCTGCCGCCAGGCGGGTACAGGTCTGTGTCGCCGTAGGGTCCGAGAGCGGGTCCCTTGGGCGGGGCGACTTTTGTTTGGAGCTCGAACTCGTCCTCGAAGCCGGGAGGAGCGTTTGGATCGCGATTTAGCTCGTTGTTTCGATCGCGACTTGGATCGTTACCCAGATCTGGGTGACCAGGCTGATCCCTACCTCTAGACATTGAGGTGTTCGTTCCTGGTTCTGTCTGGATCGACTCTGGGGGCACGTTGTGCGTGGTTTCGGAACTCGACCCTGCTTTGACCACCTGCGCGACCCTGTCGATGTCTGCCTGCGTTGGCTCTGCACCTACCACCACGCTGACTACGGCCTCTCCTCCACTTGCTGCTGCTGCGCCCACAGCTGTCACCAGCGACAGCACGTAGCTGCGCGGCGACACCTGCCCCAGCACGACAATTCCCCTCTGCGTCTCGGCGCGGAAATAATGCGGCCCGAAAACCGCCCAGTCGTCGGGCTCCACGGCGGTGGCGTCGACCGCCTTCACGTACTGGAATAAACTGATCATGGTGGGACGGGACCCAGGGGGCAAGGGCTAATTGTCCCACCTTTGTACCTGGTTGAAAGTCACGTGGGGAACCTACCCACCCTCGCGACCCTCCTCCACCGCCTCCTACGCGTAGCTTATGTATCTCATACACTGAACTGTTTCAAACATACAAACAAATTGATGCAGTGGACCGGCACCCCGAGCGTGCTCGGGTCCGGGACTGCGCAGCTCGTTCTGCTCACCCTCAGCATCGCCGGCCTCCAGTTCGCGTGGGGCATCGAGCAGGCCTACGTCAATGTCTACCTCCTCGACCTGGGCATCGCGAAATCGACCCTGAGCCTCATCTGGGTCGCCGGGCCGCTGTGTGGGCTCGTCGTGCAGCCTGTCACGGGCGTCCTGAGTGATCACAGCACGTCGCCGCGCGGGAGAAGGCGGCCGTTCATGGTGTGGGGCGCGTTACTCGTCGCGGCTGGTCTCCTCGCGTTTGCCTACTGCCACGAGGTGGCTGCCCTCGTCGCCTGGAACCCCAAGTGGGTCGCCGTGTACGCAATTCTCGGCGTGGACGTCACAATCAACATCTGCCAGGCGTGCTGTCGCGCCCTTATTGTTGACGTGCTTCCGGCGCACAGGCAGGTCGATGCAAACAGCTGGGCAGGCCGCATGTCGTCCGGTGGCCACGTCCTGAGCTATATTCTGTGCTCGACAGACATGACCGGGCTGTTCGCGTCGCAATTGAAGGGCGTGTGCATCGTGTCGAGCGTCCTGCTAGTGTCCTGCGTCACCATCACTGCGACAGCAGTCACGGAGCGGGTGCTCGTCCAGGAAGACGAGAACGCGCCGTCAATCCTAAGAGACATCGTTGTGGTGGTCACGGACCTGTGGAGGGCCGCAACCCACCTCGACAAAACGCTCGCGGCCATCTTCAAGGTCCAGCTGTTTGGATGGTACTCGTGGTTCACGTTCCTGTTCTACGGCACAACCTACGCCGGCGAGATCTGGGAACTGGGCCAGCCGGTCCACCACGGACCCGACGCGCGCGCCATTGCCGGATCACGAGCGTTCGTCGTGTTTGGCGGCGCGGCAACGTTCTTCTCGACGGTGCTTCCGCTGCTCAGAACTGACATTGTGGTTCAGTGGTCACGCAGTTATGTTGTGTACGCCGTGGCCACGCTCGTCGCGTCGTTCACAAAGTCCTACGTGACGCTACTGTGCATGTTTGGTCTTGTTGGCGTGACGTGGGCCATGACGCTGTGGGCGCCGTTTGCGCTCACTGCCGAGCGCATCCACGAGCTCCCGCCAGAAGAAACGCCCCAGGAGCAGGCGATCGACGACGAGGCCGAAATCGGTGCCGCCATCGTCGTCGAAACCGCCTCAGTCTCCACAGACCTGTCGCACATCCCCGAGGGCCACAATGAAAAATCCGGCGTGTATCTCGGCATCCACAACTGCGCCCTCACGCTGCCGCAGTTTGCGTCGACGTTTGGCTCCTACGTCATTTTCCGCATCGTCGAGGCCGACCACCCCAACGACCACTCTGGTCTCGCCATTGCCACTGCATTCAGGGTAGGCGTGCTCACCGCGCTCCTCGCCGCTGCCTACGCCCGTAACGTTAATAACTTCCGCCATATGGCGGTATAGATGCATTTATCTCGCTAATTATTCTCGAGAACTTTCTCCCAAAACTTTTGTATGGATATATGGCGCTCTTCTTTTGAAAGAGAATATAATCGGTGTTGGGTAGCATCTTCTTTTAAAAAAGAAGCAAAACTTTTGTGGCAATTGGCTGGCGCCAATTGGCTCTCTGGTATGTTCTGACCCCAAATGGATTCAGTGTGTGTGATCTTCTTTTGAAAAAGAAGCAAAACTTTTGTTGCAATTGGCTGGCACCAATTGGGTCCCTCTGGCTGTAAATTGATCACCAGTGCATTGTGTCCTCTTGAAAAAGAAGCAAGCCCTTTGTTGCAGTTGCCTGGCACCATCTGACTTTAAACTGTGCTCAATTTGGAGAGTTCATTGAACTCGCTTCGCAACTCTTGACGCATACCAAAAAAATCAATTGGCGTAGCCAATTGCCACAAAAGTTTTGCTTCTTTTTCAAAAGAAGATACTACCCAACTCCAAGTATATCCATGGGACTCAATTAGCGTATTTCAAAAGAAGATTCTACCCAACGCCAAGTACATCCATAAGATTCAATTGGCGTAGCCAATTGCCACCAAAGTTTTGCTTCTTTTTCAAAAGAAGATCCTGCCCAACGTCAAGTATCTATATAGAACAAAGAAACAAAGAGAAGAAGATAAGACAGCAACAAAACTTAAGGCTACAAAGAGAGGAAGTAATGGACAGAATAAAAAGTGAAGCAGCCGCAAGATAATACAACGATGTAACACGGATGTTTGATCCTGGCAGCAACCATGAAGGGTTGCGAATAAATAATAAATATAAGTCAACGGATGCCGAATCCCTGGCTCTCGGTGATGGCCATGTGCAGCTTCCGCTCGAGCTTCTTGCGCGACGAGTACCTGTAGAGGCAGATCTCGTTGAAGCACGTGTGGGCAATCGGCAACCGCTCGCTGTCGGGGCCCAGACACGCGATGCGGAACCGCATGTTGACGATGCCAGTGGCAGGAACACGGTCGGTGGCAGTAACGAAGGTGAGAAGAGCCGCCTGGGCGCTGGGGTCGAGCTTCGCAAAGTAGTCCCAGAACCAGATCACCACGGGCACCGTGTCGGCCTGGTCGTTGCGCAGGCCAAAGTGCGTGTACTTTGTAACCTGGCGGAGGGCGTTGACGTCGATGGGCTGGCGGTCGCCGCGCAACAGCGCCTCGATTTCCGCCGGCTGGAACAGCGTGAGCGCGTTGCCGCCGGCGACGCTGAGGAACCCGTGCTTGAACTGCTGGAACGAGCTGCGCTCAAGCAGGTAGTGAGCCAGCAGCTCGACGTACTCGTGTTTCGTCTGCTGCGTAACGGGCGGCTGGCCGTGTTTGAGTGGAGTGCCATCGGGAGCGGTGAACGTCATGCCCAGTGCATCCTCGAGGTCGTCGCGATCGTAGTCGAGCACATTCTGGAGACCCCTTGCGAGCGTGGGCCACAGCAGCGACACGTCCACCAAACTGTAGGGGCGGCCAAGCAGCATCTTGAACAGGATCGGCGGCAGGTTCAGGTCGATCGACACGGCGTTGAACAGCGCCAGGCCAAGGGCAATACCGGCCGCCTCGCAGTACTCTGGCTTGGCGCCGTCGGCAAACCAGCAGTAGTTGCTCTCCTCGTCCTGGGTGAAGACGCCGACCTTGGGGTCGAGAATGGCGCGGAAAAACAGCAAAAACCACTCCTTTTTCGGTCCGCCCGCATCGATGCCGGGCTCGCCAACAAACTGGACGCGGAGGGCGCGCCGCAGCGACTTGTGCCACTGTCCGAGCTCGCGTAGCGAGTCCTCGAGAAGGTGCGTGCGGCGGATCCGCAGATTGAGCGCGCGCATCTTGCTGCTGTCGGGGAGTTGGGCGCGCGGGTTTGTGCTCAAAATCGCCAGCAGCTCGCGCTGGATCGTCGCGTTCACCTCGCGGCGCACGGCGTGCTCGAACACGCGCGTCTTCGCGCCCATGCTCAGCAGAAACGGGTACTGGCAGAAGGCGAACCGCGCCCGTTTGCGCGACTGCGACGCCTGCCAGCTGTCGAAGTCGCCGCGGACGTCGAGATAGTAGTCTGCGACGGTGTTGTAGAACGCAGACAGCTGCAGCTGGTGCGGCGAGTCGCCGGTGTTCGCCTGGAAGTACAGCGACAACACTTTTGCCATCGACGAGATGCGCCAGTCGTCGGCGTACCAATCGTGCAGCACGGACCCTAACTTCTGCTGCGGGAGGTGCGGCAGGCCCGTTGTCGCTGCCGTCGCCGCCTTGTGGCTGAAGTGGAAGTTGAGACGGTGGCCAATGTACGCGTTGCACAGCTGGAGCATGCTCTGGTAGAGTTCGGGGTCCTGGTTGCGGAGATGCGTCACCACGAGCTGCGAGATTGGCGGCGGCGCATTCGCAATGAGTCCCGAGCAGATCTCAAGAACCATGCATGCTCGTGACCTTAGCGACGCGTACCGCGCGAGTTTTTGCAGCGGGCCGGTGATCTTCGTGAACATCGAGCACTCGGTGAGGGCGGGACACGCGAGAATCACGAGAATGTAGGCCACCTCCGTCTCGGTCACGGGCGCGTACTGGCGCGTGTGGAGCGTCGACTGCGCGCCCTGGAGCACGGCGCGCATCGGGCACGTTGACGACGCGGAACCCAGCAGCTCGTAGAACTGGCGAACGCTCTCGGTGTCGACCACGGACCCCGCACCGGCGTCCGGGCGGTAGAACGTCGCCGTGACGCAGTCGATCGACGTGAACGAGTCGAGCACGACCGCCTCGAGAATGCCGTACTCGTGCGAATCGGCGAGATCGCGTAGCAGCCCGAAATCGATCGGCGTCCCGCACGTCTGGAACCCGTCGTTCGCGTACACCGTGTCGCACGACCCGCAGCGGATCCCCGTGACCTGGTGGCCGCAGACAAAGCAGTCGTTGGCGCCGGCAGCGAGCGCCATGGCGACCATCTTCGACGATTTCGCCTTCTGCTGCCGCTGGCGCGCCGACAACGTGCTTGGACCCGACCGCGAGCTGCGGACGGACCTGTTGGAGCGCGTCGACCGGAACGACCGCACGGACCGCAGGCTGTGGACGCTCGCGGACCGGATATGCTTCTGGAGCGGCTCTGGCGACTTCCTGAACGCGCCAATTGCAGCGTTGGTAGTGCCATTGGCACCATTGGTACTGGCGGTGGCATTGGCGGAAGTGGGGGCGTTCGCCGAGCTGGGGGTGGAGTTTCCGTCGGAATTGGCAAGGTTCGCATTCGAACTCGAGCTCGACGACGCCAATTCCGGCCGGCGACCCACGCGCGGGGACGGCGGGTGGTGCAACGCGCCGTAGCGGCCGATGGCGACGACGGGCACCGCCGGCGACGACGCGGCGCGAACGTGGCCGCGGCCGTGGCTCCGCTGGTGGCTTCGCAGCGCCAGCAGCTGCTGCATAGTGGGGTTGTGGTGGAGCAATTGGGTTGAGGGCGGAGAAATAGCCGCGAGAGTGAGGCAGTCGATGCTTTCGCTCGCGGCGGGCCCTGGCTCAGGCGAGCTCTTGCGGGAGCGGAACAATTTCCACGAGGGCATCGCTCTGGCGCGTTTTTTTTGTGGTGGTGGTTGTGGTTGTGGTTGGTGTTGTGGTGGATATGGGGTTGTGCGAACGGGGCTGGGGACGTAATGCCGTTTATCTGTAGTTGTGGGTTCTGTTCCTGTTCCTAGGGTTCCTGTGGTTCCTGTGGTTGTGGCAGTGGTAGTGGCAGTGGTGGAGCTAATATACAACGCTTCTAGTGACAACGATTCCCGTGGGCAAATTGGTGATAATATATACGCAGTCCCTGGGCTAAAAGACGCAGCCCAATGGGGACCAAAAGGGTAGGTGTCCCTGACGCAGTTTAGGTGATCTGCCCAAAGCGAGATGGGGGGGGAACTCAGCCGTGATTATGCAGACGGAACTGGAACTGGCACATGCATGTGGTTTATCTACGAATTGGGACTGGGAGGAACAGCAGACCTGGCGGCAACGAACACGACCGCAGTCGTTTAGCCCCTCGGCACACTAAATCACCCCCCAAAATAAGTGTGTAGGTTGCCGATCGAAAGCGGGGCTAGGGCCACGTCCACATCACCACCAACCGCAGTGTGGGCTAGGGCATGTTCCAGGACCCCTTCCCTCCCCCCAGGCATCAGGTCAGAACCACAACCACAACAACAATTGGCGCAGCCACTGCCATGGCACCTAAAGTGTTCGACTTAAATGCCGCTCGCCAGCACCAAACCGCGAAAAGATGGTGGTAGTGGTGATGGTGGTGGTAGCGATGGTGGTGGTGATAGTAGTGGTGTTAGCGGTGGTGGTTGGCCCACCCGTTTGCCGTCAGCCAGCAAGGCCCATGAGCGTCGACGTGCAGCTGCAGGAGAATAATAATAATCTCGTACGAGGCCTTCTTTGCCGAACCTAATCTGGTTGCGGCTGAAACCTAACGTGAGACGTGCAGTTTCACGCCTCGATGTGCTCGGGGACCGTCAATTCGTCTAGCTAAATTAAATTGGTGGTGAAAAAGAAGCAAACCTTTGCTGGCTTTTTTTGTGGCTTCTTTTGAAAAAGAAGCAAAACTTCGCTGGCAACTGGCTGGCAACTGGCTGGCAACTGGCTGGCAACTGGCTGCACCAGTTACCAAAATCGTTGACAGTTACAAAATACAAGAGTGGGACTGCACTTGAGAGTGGCACTTATATACACCGAGAAGGCAGGCGGCACTGCGCACCACCAAAAAAAAAAACTCGTATGACGCGAGTTTTCGCGCCCCACGTGACTCAGGGTTCCCCTCAGACCCGCCCATCACGCTCCCGCTATTCCGCTGACTGGCCTCCCACCTCTGCGAACGCACCTGTCGCCCCTTAGCCATCCGCCATTGTCTCTTACCACCAGGCCATCAGGCGACAGGACCAGGACCAGGACCCAGGCACCCAGGCACCACATATAGGGAGCCTGCCTGCCCGATCACCAGCCGGTACTCACGACTCACTAGTCAGACGAGGTCGCTAACCCCCCAGGTCCTACCGCTCACCGAGCAGACCGCAGACCACCGCAGACCACCACACCCCACCGCGTGGACCACCGCGTGGACGACCTAGTACCGAACAAAACAAAGTCGAAAAGACGGACTAGTCTCGCAACACCCCACCCAAAAATGTCCTCATCGGTGCCCGCCGTCTACGCCTTTCCAGACATCTCGCGCGTCGCCGCCATGGTCGCCGACCACGTCGTCGGCATCCAGAACTCTGTTCTCAGCAAGGACAGCACCCGCCGCTTCCGCATCGGCGTCTCCGGCGGCTCCCTCATCGGCGTCCTCAAGGAGGGCCTGCTGGCCAGGTCCGACGTTGACTGGCAGAACTGGGACATATACTTTGCCGACGAGCGCCTCGTGCCCTTTTCCTCCGAGCTCTCCAACTACGGCCAGTTCAAACGCGGCATCCTCGACAACCTCCCCGACCCCGACAAGCTGCCCAACGTGTTCCCCATCAACGAGAAGCTCATCGACGACGCCCAGGAGGCCGCCGACGACTACGAGAAGGTCCTCATCCGCGGATTCGCCGCAAAGGACTCCGTCAAGCTCCCCGGCTTCGACCTGCTCCTCCTCGGCTGCGCCCCAGACGGCCACATTGCGTCGCTGTTCCCGAACCACGAGCTGTTGCGCGAGCGCGACGCGTGGGTTGCGCCCATCGAGGACGCGCCAAAGGAGCCCGCGCGCCGCATCACCCTCACGCTGCCGGTAATCTGCCACTCGCACCGCGTCTCGTTCGTGGTCGAGGGCGCCACAAAGGCGCCCATCGTCAAAACAATCATGGAGCGCCCAGACAAGGGCCTCCCGGGCTCCCTGGTCAACGAGGGCGCCGCCGGACGGGTTGCCTGGTTTGTCGACGACGAGGCGCTCAAGGGCGTGTTTGTGTCGAAAAAGGAGTACAAACTGGCGGTCCCGTCGAAGTAATATTTAATCTTAAGCAGTCTTTGCCATTTGGTGCCTTCTCTTAAAAAAGAAGCAAAACTTTGTAGTACCTTCTTTTGAAAAAGAAGCAAAACTATTTGGTGCCTTCTTTTGAAAAAGAAGCAAAACTATTTGGTGCCTTTTTTGAAAAAGAAGCAAAACTATTTGGTGCCTTTTTTGAAAAGGAGGCAAAACTTCCTGGTGCGTTCTTTTGAGAAGGCGCTAGATTCCTAGACGTTCTATATGTTTTAACTTAGTGCCAAAAAGAATCATGCTCTCGGTCGAAGCATGATCTCAGAGCAGCCACATGTGTCGCTACTGATCCTTGCATGCTTGGGGCAAGTTATCGTATCGTATGAGCACGGCTAAAATCAAGATCATAGACTTGTAACAGGCTTTGCTGCCAAGACTCCATTTGGCGTAGCCAATTGGCACTGAAAAAACCCTCGGTTCTTTCTCAGAAGAACAATCGCATCGTCTTTATGCCTCAATTGGCGTAGCCAATTGGTACTAAAGTTTTGGTTCTTTTTCAAAAGAACAATCATATCACACGCTAACCTTCAATTGGCGTAGCCATTTGGTACCAAAGTTTTGGTTCTTTTTCAAAAGAACAATCACATCAACCTAGACTTTGATTGGTACAAAAGCTTTGGTTCTTTTTCAAAAGAACAATCGCATCAACCCTAGACTTTAATTGGTACAAAAGTTTTGGTTCTTTTTCAAAAGAGCAATCACATCATACGCTAAACCTCAATTTGAACAAAAGCTATGGTCAAAAACAATCACTTCGTATCTCACTTGCAACAAAACTACAAAAGACTTGAACAGTTTGGCACAATAGAACCACTTGAATAGCGTGAGAACATTTAGGGCATTTATCATTACAGTGCTACTCTAGCGGCTCGACTCCGGTGGAGAGACGGTTGAGGTGAAGGTAGACGTCGGTGCCGTAGCCCTCCATGGAGATGAGCTTGAGGTCGCCGCCAAAGTACCTTGCGTACAGTCGCGACACGGGGAGTCCGTAGCCAAAACCGGCCATGGGCGCCTTGAAGTCGCTGCGGGACGTGTCGAGTTCGAGGGTGGGCGTTTCCTTCGCGGTAGTGTACATGTACGTCCACACCTTGTCGACGGCTCTGCGGGTGATGCCTCCGCCCTCGTCACTAATTTTGACGGTAATGTCCTCGTCGCCCTGGGCAATGATCACCTTGACAGGCGGGTAGTCCTCGTAGTCGACGCCGTAGACCTCGACGACGGCTCGCAGCGAGTTCTTGACGATCTCGAAGATCATGTGCGACAGGTGGCCCGGAACGTACATGAAGTTGATGTTTTCCGCATTCGAGTGCAAAACGACTTTCGGCGCCTCGAACAGGCCGTACCAGTCCTCGCAGATGAACCGCGCATTATCGATCGCCGCCTGGGCGATCTCCTTGACGTTTGTGTCGGTGCAGATGATACCAACGTACTCGTCGCGGATGCCGCGGTCCATGTTCAGCGCAATGTGCTGGCCAATGAGCATGCGGATGCCAATGCGGCTCATGTAGAACCGGTCCAAAAACGTCTGCACCTCGACGCTGCCGGCCTGGTGGAACTCGGTGCCCTTCCACTCAACAACGCCCTGGGCGACGGTGGCCACGACGCCGTCGTGTCTCGCCTTGATTTTCTGCAGCGCCTGCGTCACCGTCATGTTGTAGTGCTGGATCTCCATCGGCCATTGCACGTCGGGCTCTACCGACGCGTAGTACTGGCGCTGTCGCGACGTCTGCTTGTCTGCTGTGGACCCGCCGTGGTGGTGGTACTCTGATTTCTCGCTGCGGATGCCGACTTCGGCCGGAGGGTGGAGTTTCGCTGCGGCGAGACGCTCCTTGTTGGGTCTGTACAGCTTCTCCTTGATGTCCGCCGACAGTGCCGGCGTGGGGATCGTCGTGAGCTCCTCGAAACTCTGCGCGTACCAGTCGCGGACGCGACAGATGGACGGCATTTCGCTGAGATGGTGCGGGAGATGCTCGAGGTCCTTGACGCGGTGGGCGAGACGGATGGGCAGCTCCTCGACGATGAATTGCGAGGCTCTAAACAGGACGCCGTCGCTCGGACTCGAACCGAACTGCACCATCTCGCGTAGACTCACGCCGTTCGACGGGAATCGCGCGTAGTGGTCGATTTTCTGCCGCAGTTCTGGCGTCAGCCGCCACGGAGCGTACCCAGAGCCTGCCTGGCCGTATATTGACGTTTCAGTGGTGGAACTGCTATGCCGTTTATGTTGCCTTGGCCTAATTGGCAGCACGTAGTCCGGGACCAACGGGACCCCCAACGGTCGCCAGCACCGATAGGCCCGCATCCTTAGACAACCAAAATGTGGAGAAGTGACTGAACTTTACATGTGCGATGGTGGGCCCGCCGAGAATACCCGAGTTAGTCATGACGTCAGGTGACGTCAGGTGACGTCGACCTGCACCCCGTGATTTCGGTCGTGTGGCTGGAATATATTACAAACTGTACAGAAGTGGTTAAATTACTACCTGACTCTACCCCACGGGCCCAGCTGGGTGTGTGGGTGCGTGGACTGGGCTGACATCACCCCTGACGTGACCCAGTGGGTAGCGTGGTTCCCCGCCGTTGTTAGGCAACAACAAGAAGTGCAAATGTATTATCAAAAATTACGAGGCAAATAAGTTAAATTGTAGACCTGTGGTAGTTGTAACGGTGTTGGCAGTGGTAGTGTTCGTTGGAGTGGTCGGGGTAGTGGGTAGAATCGTTCAAGCGCTCGTGCTATTCGGGTACAGTTAAGTCCGAATGTGTGAGATATTCATAAGTTTGTAAAATGGGTAGGTGGAAAAAATGGGTACGACTGCGCCAGCGCTAAAAGTCGAACCGTCTCCACTGCGTTGTGGAGTAGAACGAATTGGGCGAGCACTCGAGCCCGCACATGCGATTACCGTCGTACTCGAGCCCGCCTAGGTCGCCGCGACTGGTTCGGCCAATTGGTCGTGGTGTGTCGCGTTCAAATCTGTTGGAGCGCTTTTCCGTAGATAGGATGCGCGGCGACGTCGCCCTCGCCACGGCGCGGGCATCTTCAAAGCAGAGGGAGCGGCAGCTGGTGCCAATTCTTAGTTCAGTGGACATTGTAATTTACAGAAAATCTGGGAGACACGCCTTCGTATATATACCAATCCCCCAACAACCCCATGAGCCGCACTGTACTCAAAGGTGGGCGCCCCCGTCTTTTCTTTTTTTTGTTTCTCCTCCTCCTGCAGGTGGCCCTGCAAGCCTTGCACATCATGCAGGTGGTCATCGCGTTCTGTCCGCTAGTGCCCACCTTTGTATGTCATCGAAGAAGCCTCTTTGCAGATGGAACCTGCAACTCTTCTGCATGCCCACGTTTTCCTTACAGGGCTCATGTCATTCTAAAATCACAATTCCCACTAATTACAGGGTGGCGGTTGCAGGAACGCGGCTGTCGGAACACAATCCGGTCCGCTAGGAGGTCTTGGCTCGTGGTTGTGGGCACAGACCCTCCTGTCCTCGGCTAAATCGCAATCTCATCGTTCACTCGGCTAAATCGGCCTTCTCCTCTCCGAGCCGCGCATCTGCGCGTAGCTTAATACGACAGAGATCTACACAACTCAAGACTCAACTAGGCCTGATCGATCGACGGTTGGGAACACGAAGAGCTTTTCCGCACATTTCCGCACATTACCGCACATTACCGCACATGTGTACCCTTGACCCATCCCCTGGGGTCCATGTCCCACCCAGGGGACCCGAAAAACCTGTCAGTGACTAGAAAAGAATTTGAGCCTCAGAGGCGCACGGAGTTCCGCTGGTCACTGAGTATCTGAAATTAAATCGGAAAATGGGTCCACGCGCCACAGTTTTGGCCCCTCATAAACGAAAAGTTTTGGTGGTCAGTCGGCTGTGGGTTAGGCCCCGATCGGGTACCGGCTAAGACTCGTTACCGCGTGACCTCACCCAAACCTGTCAAGTGTGGGGGATCAAACAAGTTTCGAGTCTTCCTTCATGGGCACCCTAACCCCTGAGAACGTTGTCCGAAGGGTCCTCGCAGGAAAGGGCCCCTGGGATGGGTCCTAGTTGCGCCGTATCAAATGCATGGGCAACAAATCAAAGACGGGAGGGTTCCCGAAAAAATGGAAAAAGGTTCCAAACATATTCTGACGTGACACCACTTGCTGAAATCCTGGGGTTCGCCACTTTTTCGTGTAGTTAAGCGAGGAGCGATTAGATCCTGCTGGGGGAGATAAAGGCAGGCAACTCCCCAAAGCTTGGACTGATCGTCGTCGTCGCTCGTATCCTGCTCCCTAAGCCGATAACGGTCTTTATCGCGCATGTGACGGGGACCGTATCAAGCAACGAGCGGCTCGAGATGTGGGTCCCAAATTGGCTAATCTGGCTAATGTCTGCGCGGATTGCCGCTGTTGTCACGAGCCCTATTTTCGGCAGATATCGCTTGAGCTGCATAGGCAACTATTCTCTGCGTTGCCGCAACACTGCACGTGTCGTCGCCTCATGCACCTAATTGTTCGGTGCAGTTGCTTCAAAATGTAAATCGTGTATTTATTTATTTCTTGTGACTTGCGCCAGTCTTATTCCCTAGAATTCCTTGATCGAAATGGGCCACTTCTTTTTATAACAGTTTTGTGGCTCTCCGAACTTGCACAATTGAGTCACAATCTAATTTTGCGTGAATGGGAACTACTGAACCGAGGTGAGTTACTTCTTTTGAGTAGCAAAGCTTTTGTTTTGTCCTAGAAGCGGTGCGATCTTCGTTTGAAAAAGAAGCAAAACTTTTGTGGCAATTGGCTCACGCCAATTGGTACGATGAATCGAACTAAACTCAATTGGCGGAGCCAATTGCAACAAAAGTTTTGGTTCTTTTTTAAAAGAACATCAAAAAGACCCCCTGGACCGAAGTTTCTTCTTTTGAAAAAGAAGCAAAACTTTTGTGGCAATTGGCTCACGCCAATTGGTATGAAACGAACTAAATTCAATTGGCGGAGCCAATTGCAACAAAAGTTTTGGTTCTTTTTTAAAAGAACATCAAAAAGACCCCCTGGACCGAAGTTACTTCTTTTGAAAAAGAAGCAAAACTTTTGTGGCAATTGGCTCACGCCAATTGGTACGAACAATTGGTATGAAACGAACTAAATTCAATTGGCGGAGCCAATTGCAACAAAAGTTTTGGTTCCTTTTCAAAAGAACAACTACCACGGTTTTGCTATTCATTAGAAAGACCTCCTTTTCAAAAGAACAACCACCCAAAAAAAATAGTGCTAAACGTAAATCTAAACCAAAATTTAGCCGAGGGTGACGCGTCCGCCGATCTCGTTCGACGCCTCGCCGGGCGGGAGCTCGCCCTCTCGGTCGGAGACGAACTGCGCGTAGATGCGCCGGAACTTGGCGGCCTCCTTTTTCGAGATCGACGGCTTTGAGTCGGCGAGGGCCTTGCGCAGTTGCGCCATGCTCACGCGCACGCTGAGTTTCGGCGCGGATGCCTGTGGTTTCGCGGGTTCCTTTTCGTGGCTACTGACGTATCTCTTGACGGCGTCGGGATCGGAAACGGTGGGTTTGCCAACCTCGAACATTTCCGTGGACTCTTCCTCGGCAGTGGTGAGCTCGCCAGTGTCGAGGACGCCGTGGACGCCATCGAGGTACGCATTGTACATGACGGCCTGGAGATCGGCACCGGTGTATCCGTCGGTGCGCTCGGCGACCCAGTCGAGATCGACGTCGTCGTCCAGCGACATTTTGGCGGCGGCGCCGTTGAGGATCTCGAGCCGGTCGTCGTGGCTGGGCATGTCACACAGCAGGCTCTTGTCGAGACGGCCAGGACGGAGGAGCGCAGAGTCGATCAGGTCCGGTCGCGACGTGGCTGCAAGAACATAAACGCCGTCGAGGCCCTCTGCGCCGTCCATTTGCGTGAGCAGCTGGTTCACGACGCGGTCGGTGACGCCGGTGGAGTCGTGGCCACGCTTTGGTGCGATGGAGTCGAACTCGTCGAAGAACAAAACACACGGTTTCGCCGCCTGGGCGCGGTCGAACAGGTCGCGGACGCTCTGCTCGGAGGCGCCAATGTACTTGTTGAGGATCTCGGGGCCCTTGACGGTGATGAAGTTGAGGCCGGTTTGCCCGGCGACGGCACTGGCAAGCATCGTTTTTCCGCTGCCAGGGTATCCGTAGAGCAGCAGCCCGCTGCGGAGGCGGAGCGGCGACTGGGCAAAGATGGGCGCGTACTTTGTCGGCCACTCGAGGGTCTCGAGCAGCATGCGTTTGACGGGCACGAGGCCGCCAATGTCGGACCACTTTGTCGACGACTTTTCGAGCTTGACGCCGCGCAACGACGACGGCGTGTACTCTGTTGCCGCTGCCGCGAACGCGTCTGCGCCAATGGGCGCTGCGGGATCGAGGGAGCTCGCCGCGGCGACGCGCTCGACGAGCGTCCACAGATCGCCCGGCTGGTACCCCTCGGTGAGGGCGGCGATCTCTGTTGCGAGGTTCTCCACCGCTCTTGCCTTTGTTTTTTCGTTTTCGTTGGCGTTGATTTCGAGCTCGTGCAGCGCCCGCTGGGCGATCTCGCACCGCAGCGCCTTGTCCGGCGACTTGAGCGCGACTACGGCGTTGAACACGTACGCGGACGACACGAGGGCGCTGTGGAGCGCGGCCTTTTCGGTGGCGGTGGCCACGACGCCGACGTTGCGCCATTTCGCCGCGGCGGTGAGCTCGCTGGCGAACAGTTCGGCGAGCTGCTCGCTGCGCGACGAGTCGCCGTGCTCGAGCTCGGCAGGAATGAGCCGGTCGAGGTCGTCGAGCACCACGACGCTCGGCGCGTGCCACGCCGCCTCCAACAGGACTTTTTTGAACGCGTCGCGCGTCGTCGGCAGCGACTTGTCGGCGAACGAGCCGCACGCGAACCGCACCGGCCGCACGCACCGCCGTCGCAGCCGCCGCACCACCTCGTTCACAACCACCGTCTTGCCGCACCCGCGCGACCCCGTGACGAGCACGCCGGTCCGCGTCATGAGCGCGTCGTGGATGGTCTCGAACACGGGCTCGCGGCCAACCACGCCGCGTTTTCCGTCGCTGTCGGGGTCGACGCTGAGCACGACAGACTCGGCGAGGGCCACCTCGGCGCCCATTTCGTAGCGGGTCGCGGCGCCGTAGTCGAAGCCGGCCCGGAGAATGGCGCCCTCGGGCAAAAGCGGCGGCGCGGGCGGAATCACGTAGCCGTTTCCGACGTGCGCGAGGCCAATTGCCGCTGCGAGGTCGGCGCTCTTGCCGGTTTTCAGCGTTGTTGTGCCTGTCTGCGTCGCGTACGGGTGGACAATGACGGCGCCAGAACTAACGTCCGTGGGCGCCGGCGCGATCTTAACCACGACGTTTGTCTCGTCAACAACCTGCAGCGCCGCACTGAGTCCGTACGACATGCATGTTGTTAGGTGGTTGGTTGGATGGCTGATGGTCGCCCTGACCGTCCTCGCCGGCTCTTCATCTGGGGCAGACGGGCGCGCCAGGGACGGCGGCACAACGAGCGACACGTCCACGAGCGACCCCTGTTCGAATTGGTCAAAGGCGCCATACAGAACCAGTTCCCTTGTTTCGTAGTTGTCGTACGGGTACGCCTGGACAGTGCAGACCAATTCGGCGGTTTCTGCGGGCAGTTTTTGTTTCTGTGGTGGTTGTTCCACGGGTTTTTTCAGTTTCGGCGCCACAACCACTTCAGACGTCGGGCTCAGGCGCGCAAAGTCGACGCCAGGCGGCAGCGGCGGCTCGATCTTGACCACTTTGAGCGTTGCAATCGCCGTGGGGCTCGGGAAAACCGTGATGGGGTGCTTTGTGGTGACGGCACGCACCTGGTTGATCATCCAGTTCTCGAGGAACCCGGCATTCGTCTCGACAATCTCCCAGTCGCCCGTCGTGAGCGGCTCGAGGTGCACGGTGTGGGCGACCGGCGCGCTCCCGTGGAGCTTTATGGTGACCTTGGAGTTGTACACGAGCCCCGCCGCCTGCGCAAACGTCGGATCGACCTCGACGGTGGTCGCAGACGCCGACGCGAGACCCGTCCAGCCAACAAACACCGAGTGGGTCGAGCGCAGACCGCGCTGGGACACGAGCTCCACGAGCACATTCTGCGCCGGGGTATTCGAATTGAACAGCACGTTCGTCACCGCCTTGGGCAGGTTCGCGAGACTGGTTCTGAGCGGCACAAACGCGACCGTTGCCGTGGTGGACATTTCCCCGGATTTTGCACAAGGTGGAGAGGTGACAAAGCTACGCAGCCGAGGTTGTCAGGGCCAATACTGCCAGTTTCTGTACACTACAAAACCCACTAAAAACAGATATGGAGAAATTAAAATCGCGTTTGCATGTACAGTCTTGACGGCTGTAAAGAAACATGAAACACTCTAGACTCTAGGTAGACACGGTTACATCAGCACTCTGTTGCCAGCACCACCACCAGCACATCACCAGATCCACGAAACAGGTCGATGCCGGCGTCCGGGCTGCTGAACGCCGTGTCGCTCGCGTTCGGCTGGGCGTACGTCGCGTGCTGGGGCGTCTCGCTGTACCCTCCGGTGCTGCTGAACCGCCGCCTGCACAGCGTCGAGGGCATGTCCATCGACTTCGCCTACCTCAACTTCTGGGGGTGCACCTTCTACCTCGCGAGCGTGGGGATGATGTACTTCAGCGACACCGTGCGCCTCGAGTACGCGCTCCAGCACCAGCACGAGGGCCACGGCCACGGCGCCGTGATCCCGCTCATCAGATTCAACGACGTCGTCTACGGCGCCCACTCGCTGGTGCTGGTGATGGTTCTGCTGTACCAGTTCTATTTCGCCGGCTACAAGCGCAGCCCCGTCCAGCACCTGTCGCGGGCGGTGCTCATGCTCACGGGCACGGGGCTGCTGGCGGCCCTGGGCCTGCTGCTGCACGCCTACGAGATCAGCACCACGCGACGGCACTACCAGCTCGTCGACGTTGCCGCCATCTTCGGCACCGTCAAGGTGTTTCTCAGCAGCGTCAAGTACGTGCCGCAGGCGTACCACAACTACAAGCGCAAGAGCATGCGGGGGTTTGCCGTCCACGGCTGCGCCCTCGACATTTTGGGGGGTTTGTTCTGCATCTCGCAGCTCCTCCTCGACGGGTACATTGAGAACGACGTCGGCGGCGCGTTCCGGCACCCCGTCAAGCTGCTCCTCGCCGTCGTCGCCATGTCGTTTGGCGCCCTGTTCCTCGTCCAGAACGCCATCTACGGCGAGGAGGAACCGTCCGTCTACAACGACAAGCACGCCTAATTTCTTTGTGGTTTCTTTTGAAAAAAGAAGCAAAACTTCTTGGTACCTTCTTTTGAAAAAGAAGCAAAACTTCTTGGTACCTTCTTTTGAAAAAGAAGCAAAACTACTTGGTTCCTTCTTTTGAAAAAGAAGCAAAACTACTTGGTACCTTCTTTTGAAAAAGAAGCAAAACTACTTGGTTCCTTCTTTTGAAAAAGAAGCAAAACTCTTGGTACCTTCTTTTGAAAAAGAAGCAAAACCATAAGAAGACCACATCATTGCATTTCCAAACAATCGGCGTAGCCAATTGCCACAAGAGTGTTGCTTCATTTTCAAAATAGAGAACCACATCATACAATTGACGTCTTAATTGCCACAAAAATTTGCTTCTTTTTAAAGAACACCGTATCACTACGATCTGAAACAATTGGCGTAGCCAATTGCCACAAGAGTTTTGCTTCTTTTTCAAAAGAAGACCACCACATCAAATATAAGACTGAACAAAAGTTTTGCTTCTTTTTCCAAAGAAGAACACCACATCAAATATAAGACTGAACAAAAGTTTGGCTTCTCTTTCAAAAGAAGAAACACATCATATAGGACTGACCAAGAGTTTTGCGTCTTTCATAAGAAACCCATATCATTGCCATCTCAATCAATTGGCGTAGCCAATTGCCACAAAAGTTTTGCTTCTTTTTCAAAAGAAGAAACCCACCTTATAGGACTGAATAAAGGTTTTGCTTTTTTCTAAAAAGAAATTTGAAGATGCCCCACATTGAGGGCTCTGCCCTACGGGCTCACCTGCAGGCTGACTGCACCTCGTTCCCATGCAGCGATTATCAATCCCCTAGCCCTGTTCTGTCCTGCGCTGGCCATGTCTGCAGCGCCAATTTGCGGGATATCATTGCTCGCCACCAGCCACGACCAACCACCAATTTGTACCATAGACCGGCTGCCTAGATTAGTACTGTGCATGTAGCTTATCTTGTTGAAACACCGCCAAAAGTCCCAATACCCCAGCCCCAGGATGGGGGCACTAAGCACTAATAAGCACTAAGCACAAGCATAGCACAAGCACAGGCATAGCACACCCAAGCTTAAGCTTAAGCCCTTTGCACGCCTCACCCAGGCTCCACACTTTGTTCCCCATCACAATATGCCCGGTCCCCCGACGCTGCCTGGCGGCAAGCTCGCGGACCTGAGCCCGTGGACGCCGCCACCGGCGCCCCTGACGCCGGACGAGCTCCAGCACGGCGTCCACGCCCCGCAGCGGGTCGCCGACGAGCTCGCAACCGACCCGGCGCCGCTCGTCGAGGCGCTGCAGCAATGGTCGGCGCTGCCGGCGCTGTCGCACTTTCTGGCAGCGTCGGTGCGCGTGCGCGAGCTGCTCCACCGCCTCAATGAGCCCCACGTGTTCCGCCCGCCGCCGCGCGTCACGCTGACGGACCAACGGCGCACGCACTGGCTCGAGCAGCTCGCAGACACGCGGTCGCCGCTGCGCAAGCTCGCGCGCGCCGTCCCCCACGGCGTGAGCGGCCGGGCGCTGCTCGACGTCATCACGGCGTCCCGCGTGCCCATGGCCCGCGCGCTGTGGTTTGTTCGGTGCGTGGGCACAAACGAGCTGCGCGCAGTGCGCCGGCGCGGCGGGTCCACGGACCAGTGGCTCGCAGAGTGGACGACAGACGTTATTGGCTGGCTCCAGGACGTGATCTCGCGCTTCCCCGAGCCCGACTGGACCGCAGCAATGCAGACGACGGGAAGAATGGTCGTGCACATGTGCTACGAGCGGCTCGTGAGCCGGAAACAGCTCGTCGAGTGGGTCCTTGCCCAAACCGCCGCGGGGACCTCCCTAGAACCCGCGTACGAGCACATGGTGCACGCCCTGTGGCCGTTCTGCGCGCCCGAGGCGCTGGTTGAGACTGCGGCGCGCACGCAGTCGGCGAAACTCGTGCTGCGGCTCGCGCAGGACCACGAAGAAGCACTCATATCGCCAAAACACTGGCCGCGCATCGCGCCCGTGCTCCGCGAGGTTGATGCGGTTGTGTACCAGCGCGTCGCCGACCGCGTGAGCGTGTTCACGGTGGATTCAGGCGCCGACCCGCACGCGTCGCCGCCAGAATGGATCGCGGCGTCGCGCGTGGGCCAGATCCTCGACAGTTTCACCACGCCCTACCGGTTCACCGAGCTCGTGAGCGCGCTGCACGTGGCCGCGAGCGGGAAACCGCCCGGCCTGATTGTCGGGACCCTCATGTTGTGGGCGGTGCGCCGCGGCGACCCGTCGTCGGTGCAGTTGTGTCTTGCGCTGCTCCGCCGGCTGGCCCGCGCAGGCGTCAGCGTCGAGGAGCACCTTGTGCGGTTCCTCATGTCGCCGGACGTGATGGCGACGCCGTGTTTGTTTGACATTGTTGCCGAGACGCACCGCGCCGGTCTGTTGTCGCTTGAATTGTACCTCTACCAGCTCACGGCGTCGGGCAAACTCTACTCGGCAAAGCACGCCGACCGTCAACGGCGGATTCTGCGCAACCTGCCGTTCTGCATGATGCGTCCGTCGCTCCGGGCGCAGGCGCTGATGCTGCTCAAGGAGCGCGAGCCCGTCGACGACTTTGCCGAGCTCCACAGCGCAGCGTTCCGGGCAATGCTCGAGCGCGGCGAGCCGGCGCCGCCCGGTTTTGAAGAGGAGCTCCGCAAACGCACAAAGAACGAGCGCCTGCTCGTGGTGCGCAAAATGGTGCTTGTGCACCGCGAGCTCGAGCCGCAGACCGTCGCGTGGCTGCAGCCGTTTGTGGCGCTGCTGGACGCGGCGGCCGGCGGCTCTGTTGCGCCGTTGTACCACGTTCTCGCCACTACTCTGACGGGCGCAACCACGGAGGAAGTCGCGAGCTTTGCCGTGCGCCAGATTCAGATCCGGCTCCTGACGTTTGTGTGCGCTGGGCTCGTCGACTCGTTCACGGCGCGCCTGATTGAGAAAACCCGCGACCTCGGCAACCCGTCGGCGCTCCTCGACTGTCTTGTGGTGCTGCAGCCCGTGGTCCGAGCGCCGCCGGTGCTGTTCGAGCTCACGCGCATGCTCAACCAGCGCAAACCGGCGCACGACGACCACCGCCAGCAGCTCACGGCGCCGTCGAGCGCAGAATCGGACACGAAACACCTCGCGCCGATTGTCCACCCGTCTGCCCTAACGCCGAACGAAACAACGTTTGAAACACAGCTGCTCGCGGCGCTGTCCGACAGCACGCCGGACCTCGCGGCGCTAATAGAACTCAAAGAGGACAAGGAACCCGCGCACCAGACGCTTTTCGCGCACGGCCTGTTCACGTGGATCAAGGCCCACAGCGCCGACCGCGGCAGCGTCATCCAGCTCGTGCTGTACAAACTGGTGACGATTGCGGCCATCGACGCGCATCTCCACGACGACCAGCTCGTTTTGGTGTTGTTGCTTGTTCCGCCGAACCAGATTGGCCTGTGTTTCGAGGAAATCGCCCAGCTCGAAGAGTGTCGGCGCGAGTATCTCGAGACGGCGGCGCTGCCCAGACTGCTCGACCTGATTGCCGAGGCGGCCCAGGACGTGGAGCGGCCGCGGATCGCCCGCGTCGCTGCGACGTTCCCCGACCTGTACATTGACCGGATTGTGCGGCCCAGTCTGCGCGACCCCGTCCTTCTCGACAAGCTCCGGCACGTCCAGACGTCGTCGCGGTCGTTTGCCGAGCTCCTCGACCGCTGCAACCCGTTCAACCTCATGTACTACCAGGGAATGGTTCTCGTGGCGCTGTCGGGCCAGTCCCCGCAGGACGCGGCAGCCTCCATTTTGGATGGCGCGCGGCAACAGCCGGACCGCTGCACGGCTCTGCGCAGTCTTCTCGTGCATGTGGACGTCACCGTCCGCCGCCACACGCTCATTGGCGCCGTCAAGGCGTTTCTGACCGGCCCGGAGATGCCGCCGCCGTCGGTCAAGGCGTACCTGACGCTGCTGTCCGCCCTCGGCGATGACCGCATTGACGTTGACGGGCGCTCGTTCACCGACGACGTCCAGGTGTGCATGCGACGGTTTGTCGACTGCGCCATGGCGACCCCCGAGAACGAGAATCTCGTGCCGGCGCTCATTTGTCTCATCAAGATCAGCATTCTCGCGCCGAGCACGACGCCGTGGATCACGGTCGGGCTCGAGGAGCTCCGGCGGCTGCCCTTCTTCGACACGTCGTACGACGTGCGCACCGTCATTTCCGACGCGCTGCGCTACTTTGCCCAGGACCAGGAACCGGCAAAGAAGCCGCCGTACCGCGGACTCAACTCGGTCCCCATCGAGGTGTACGAGACGGCCATGGACGATGTGATGCTCTACTCCCGCAGCAATGACGTATACAAGCCCCTGAACGTATCGCCATTCGACCTCATTGAAGACTCCGGCGCTGCGCCGGGCGTCAATGACGGACCGCTTGATCTGTGTCGGTTTGAGACCTACGTGGTCCCCGACGCAGACTGAATTTTTATGAATCGCTTTTGCGAATAGAAACGCTTATTTATTTATTTAACTTACATCTCCTTTTTTTTGTGGCTTCTTTTGAAAAAGAAGCAAAACTTTGGTTCAGTTCTATATATGATGTTACTTCTCTTGAAGCAAAACTTTGGTTCAGTCCTATATAAGATGTGTCTTTTTTTGAAAACGAAGCAAAACTTCCGTTCAGTCCTATATAAGATGTGTGTTCTTTTGAAAAAGAAGCAAAACTGTGGTTCAGTCCTATATAAGATGTGTCTTCTTTTGAAAAAGAAGCAAAACTTTGGTTCAGTCCTATATAAGATGTGTCTTCTTTTGAAAAAGAAGCAAAACTTTGGTTCAGTCCTATATAAGATGTGTCTTCTTTTGTGTAGACTTTCAAACGCATTTTGTTCAGTCCTATATAAGATGTGTCTTCTTTTGAAAAAGAAGCAAAACTTTGGTTCAGTCCTATATAAGATGTGTCTTCTTTTGAAAAAGAAGCAAAACTTTGGTGCCAATTGGCTTCGCCAATTGTTTCGAATTATCTCGCAGAGTTCTTCTTAATGGTGAGACCCATTTCAAAAGTTTTGCTTCTTTTTGAAAAGAAGTTCCAACCGAACCAAAAGTCTTGCTTCTCTTTCAAACCGAGCGACACGTACCAATTGGCTTCGTTAAACGTATTTCATTATATCATAGAGTTCCTCTTTAGGTTGAGACTCAATTGGCGGAGCCAATTGCCACAAAAGTTTTGCTTCTTTTTCAAAAGAAGATCACAACAGAACAACTGATACATCAATGATACCATAGGACTGAACAAAAGTTTTGCTTCTTTTTCAAAAGAAGCTCCAACCGAATCAAAAGGCTTCTTGAAAAGAAACACGGCACGAATCCACATAAGCGACCGACGATCGCAATGCTTCGTCATTGGTACAGAACAGGTGCTTGGTCAGTGGGCCGCATGCATTATCAGATCACAAGATGGCGATCAAAAAAATATTACCTCAGACAAACCACCATGGAGACGATTGAGGCCTTGGGGTCGCAGTACGCGGGCATGAAGCCTGACGAGCTCGCCAAAGAGCTCAAAAAACTGCCTTTTTTCATGTCTGACCAGGACGACCTCGAAAACAACGACCAGATCGAGGCCCTCAAGGCGATGGCCTACGAGGGCGAGCCCCATGAGATTGCTGAGAATTTCAGGCAACAGGGAAACGAATGCTTCCGGGAAAAGAAGTACAAGGACGCCCGGGAATTCTACACAAGGGCCCTCGACCAGGACTGCAAAGTCGCCGAAATAACCATTGCATGCCTCGGAAACCGCGCCCAGGCCAACCTCGAGATGAAAAATTATCGCCAGTGCTGTCTCGACTGCGCGTCCGTGCTGGAAATGGACGCACAGAACGTCAAGGCGTGGTTCCGCACCGGAAAGGCCATGTTGGCCCTCGACAAGGTCGACCAGGCGATGGCATGTTGCGATCAGGGCCTTGCTGTCGATAACAAGAACGCTGCTCTCAAGGCGCTTAAAGGACGGGTCCTTGAGCGCGAGGCGAAACTGAAGGAGCTCGAACGAAAACGCGAACTGGTGCAACAAAAGAAGAATGCTCTCAAGCTGGCCCTGGAGGCGCGTGCGTACACAAACAAGAACACTGCTAATGACTCAATCGCGGTCGAACACGAATTGTCCGATCCCGTCGATGCCGAGAGCGAACTCTATGTCCCCATCCTCGCGCTCTACCCAATGGCCATGCAGAGCGACATAATCCAGAAATTCGGCGACTTTGGCGAGGTTGGCGATATTGTCGAACAACTATTCTCGGAGCCGCCCGATTGGGCCACGGCAGACTACTGTCTCGGGAACCTCGACGTGTTCTTCCCCACCGATAGTGGCAGCGTCGTCAAGGTCGGTCTCGACTCGAAGATCATCCGTGCTTTGCAGATCAAACACGTCGTCATGGTCGACAACATGGTCAGAATGTACATTGTGCCCCGAAACCAAGTCGCGGCCTGGCGCCAGAAGTGGGATGCAGAAGCGCAAAGAAATATGTTTATTTAAAAATAGTCTGGCTCTGTTTTGTAAAACTCAAGCGTCTCGACAAGTCCATCGTCTATTGATGTCCGGGGGTGCCAGCCGAGCTCGGAGATTTTCGTGCTGCACAATGGGTAGCCCTCGTCGTTGTAGGGCCGATCCTGTGTGTGGCCAATGAACCTGTCGCGTACTTTTGGATCCTGGGGATCATGGCCACACAATTTTAGAAGTTGATGTAAAAGGTCGGTGGTGACCAGTTCTGTTTCGGCACCAGCATTGTACGTTTCCCCAGTCTTTCCTTTTGTTCTTACAGTGTCAATTGCTTGAGCAGCATCTCTCACATAGAGATACCGTCGCGAGTACAGCCCCTTGCCGTGTATGTAGCACTTTTCTCCCCTTAGGATTCTTGTCAAAAACATTGGAATCACCTTCTCTGGATACTGGCGCGGTCCATAGACGTTGTTCATGCGGATCACCACCGTGTTGATGGTGTAGGACCGCGCATACGCGTGGACAAACATCTCTGCTGATGCCTTTGAAGCGGCGTACGGGTTTGTTGGGGTCAATTTCGTGTTCTCATCGACTTCGTTACTGGAACCACCGTAAACCTCGTCGGTCGAAACGTACACCAACCTGTTTGGTTTGTGTTTGGCTAGTGCCTCGAGGAGATTGACTGTTCCCACTATATTCGACTGAATGAACAGATTCGGGTCCGCAAAGCTGTGGTCTACATGTGATTCCGCCGCCAAGTGGACCACCTCGTCAATTTTGTAGTTGGCAAACAATTCGTTGACATCAGAAGCAATGGCCATGTTACCCCGGATAAACTTGAATCTCTCGTGGCTCGACAACAACTCAATTGTTTTTGGGCTCGTACAATACGTCAAAGCGTCGAATCCAACAACAATCACATCCGGATACGTTTCAAGCAGATGCAGCGATACCCAGCTCCCGATAAACCCAGCGCATCCTGTCACAAGAACAGTCTGGCCCATTTGATGCATCTGCCCCTGACACATCCTCTACCCACACACCCCTTGTGCGTCTCTCGCGTAAGGCGCTCAAAAGATATGGATGGCAAAACCGCGATTCAGACAGGCGAGTCCAGGTCCTGAGGTGGCTAAACGGCCTCGACTGAACCCGTCAACTGATTGGGTCTCGTTATACGCGCCCACAACGTCGCAGGATGTGGCAATCCATAAGCTAAAGCTCGCCGAAATCGAAAAGGCTCTCCAGCACGATTCCGTGGTTGTAATTAGCGGTCCAGCCGGTTCCTCCAAAAGTTCTGCCGTCCGAGTACTGGCGAACGAACTCAGGCGGCCTCTGCTCGAATGGAGCACGCCAGACTTTGGCGTGGGCGAGACGCGAATTGTGGATGGATTCCGCGATTTCTTGACTGGTTGCACGATGCACCACCGAAACGAGATTGTGTTTGTTGATGATCTGCCGAATTTGTTCCATGAGGATACGCGTTCGCAGTTTGAAGACACATTATTGAGCTGGCAGGCACGAGCCCAGAAGGATTCGAGTTTGCCAACATTGGTGATTGTATTCACTGAGGTGGAAACCACTGCGAGGTACCAGGACGCTGCAGTGGCCTCACGCATTTTCGGAAGTGCTCTCGACAATGCCAAGTGGATCAAGACCAACCCTGTCAACGCGGGACTGTTGACAAAAGTGCTCAAGAAAGTGGCTGCGGACCAAAAGATCGCGTATGTCGATGCGGCAGAGCAAATTAGACTGCTCGCCCGCGGTGGTGACATCCGCAATGCCCTCAACAGTTTTGAGTTCTGGGCCCGGAGCCCGGACATAGGGCTCGTTGGTGGTCGCAGCGAGGCGGTGGGTCTTTTCCACGCCATTGGCAAGGTTGTGTATGGAAGCGACGAGCCGGACTCTGTTGCTCCCGCAATTGATGCTTTCGACGACTCGAAAGACACGTTTGCCCTGACGGTGCTCGAGAACTACTCCAAGGCTCGCAAGTCCCAATTGCCTATCCATGTAGCGCTGGACGCTGTGGATATGCTCAGTCTGGGCGATCTTGGATTGCCAGATGCCAACTATAATGTTGCAACCATTCTCGCCCATGAGGATCCCCATCTCGTGGATACAAGAGTGCCGTCGAGGTTTATTCCGCTCGGATTCACGCAATTCCCGAAATGGCGCAAGGAACAGAACGAACGTCACGCCTTTCTCCAACGCTGGGTCCGCGCCTTCCGCATTCAGGGCCCTGCATCGTCGCAGCTTGCTACGGAAATCAAGTCTCTCGAGTCCCAAGGGATCCGCCCCAAGATTGAGCAGGCATTCTGGGATTCCGAGTCGGACTACTCCTCCGACTCGGATTTCTAAACCGAGACAACCACTATAAAAAAAAGAAGATGTACATAAATTACTTGAGCGAGTCAAAAAAGTGCGGGTCCTCTTCGAGAGTCTCCTTAACTATATCCAGACCACCCTGGAGCTCTCCATTGACGTACAGCTGCGGGTATGTTGGCCAGTCCGAGAGCTCCTTGAGACCCTGGCGGACAGCGTTGTCCTTGAGAATATCAAAGAAGCCAAACCGGACCTGGTTCTCTCTCAAAATTCCCACGAGTTGTCGTGAGAAGCCGCACTTGGGCTCTGCAGGCGTACCTTTCATGAACAGCATCACTGGCGCTGCGGAGATGAGCTTCTTGAGTCTATTATCGAGGTCCTCCTTCGTTTCCTCGGGCTCGTTCTGGGGGGTCGACGTTGCACTCGAGCCACTCTCAACACCGGCCGCTCCGGCAGTGCCATTGGCGTCTCCAGCTCCATCGGAGACCGCCTGAATGGCTGACGCGAGCGCCTTCGGGTTCGCATCGCTGATTTCCTTGAGAATCATCTTATTCCGAAGAAGTACAAAGTATGGCACCGCGTTAACGTCGAGAAGCTCGGCAATGTGTGGGAAGTCATCGGCGTTTATTGATACGAATTCGTGCTGCGGATAAACCTCAGCAAGACTGTCGTACACAGTCTTCATGTACTTGCACGGCTCGGCCCATTCCGTCTGGAAGTAGAGCACCACCAGCTTTGTAGGTGGCGCCGAGTTCGTGAGCTGGTTGAACTGCTCGTCGCTGGTGATTTCGATCACAGACATGTCGAACTCTTTGGCAAGTTCTTAATCGCTAAGCTGCCTTAGATAAAAATGGCACTGCATCGCCACAGCGAGCCTGCGCTGTTAACCCACTGCTTGTGGAGAATTAGTCAAGCCTCAGATTACAAAACCTGTGCGATTGGCTTACGCTGGGGAACGGTCATGTGTCCTGATGCAAAAGATTGGCAACCCAGCCATATTTAGTGGGACTTTATTCGATAATATTCTCAAAAGCCATTCAGTAAGTGGTATTTTTCATTTGGCGAGAGGTCCCATGAATTGATAATAGCAACCCGGTGCAGCAGCCGTTTTTTCAGGACTTATATTCGAAAACTAGCTGTTTTTCATGGGTGGGCTCTAGAAACTACACTTTCCATAAAGCTAGACATTAGCAGCTACAAAATTCATTGCAGATCACGGGCATTGACCTTCTCCAACCGCGCTTTGCGGATGTCGATGTCTCGTTTCTGTGCCCGTGGTGAGCTCTGCAACGCCTCTTCCTGTTCGTTGATTGTGTCCTCCTTGAAGTCAAAGTCAATTTCGCCAGCTTTGCCCTCTTCGGCAAGATTGTGAAGCACGGATACGAGTGTAGGGTTGTTTGCAAGATGGGTGTAAAGACCAGGCCCAAACACCCACCGAAGATGTTGGATCACACACAGAACAGACCAGCTCTTAACCATGAGAGACCTCGTTGGCGACAGTCTAAAGTGGGTCAGTACGCGATCTTCAGTGTAGTCCTCATCTTCTTCGTGATCCGGAGCACGGGCAGTGACCAAAACATCTCGCGCAACCGACTTTCGCGACTTTTTGTCGCGTTTGGCTATCCTCTTGGAGGACTCGTTGGCCATAGTCTCAAGTGCCTCAATGAGCTCCTCTGCACCCTGCAATGAGTCTGGCGATGTGTAGCACTTCTCAAACAAAACTCCCGCCGTCTTTGCGGCTGCCTGCGAGAGGTCCGGGTTCTGAGATCCCAGGAACTGTTCCAGAGATATCGACAGCTCTGGCATGAGCACAATGGCAGTTCCCTGTGACACAATCACACTTAGCAAGCCAACGCCTTGGATGGCCGCAGTCGCAATTGGCGCTTCGGCGTCCTTTGTGCCCTCGGCGATTTCAAGAAGCTCATTGATCATCTCCTCAACGCCAAAACCGCCGCCTCCAACATTCAGCAAAAACTGGAGAACAGCATAGCAAGTAACCATAGCTGCACGCGCAGGGATGGCGTATGCATCCGCTTCCTCGTCGCTTTCCTTCGCCCGTTCGAGAAGAAGAGACAAAAGCCTCGCCTTTACGCGCTCAAGGCAATCTGCGAGATGGGGGTCATGATCGTCGAACGACGCGAGGGCAACAATCACGAGTCGCGTCGACAAAATGACCTCGACCTCGCTCCGAGCCGAAATCAGCTCGTTATAAATAGTGGCAAACAGTTCCTGCGACATGAGTGCTGGCTCATACTTGTTCGAAAGCAGATCCAACACGGAGTGCAACGCCTTTTCTCGTCCTTCCGTAGCCGTCTTCCGTCGGTCAGACTCGAGGATGCCAATACTCTGCATGAATTCCGTTTTGGTGGTGCCATCGCCGCTCGACTCGAGATCCTCGAGCCGCTTCTGGAGCTGCTCAGAGAAAATTGGCGACGAGAAGTCGAATTCCTCTTCGGGGAACTCGGTTTGCATACGACGCGCAGGCGTCTGGATGCCGGGCGACTGGAACCGCGGATTGCTCCGACCCGAATGACCTCTGTTCATGTTCAATTAGTGTTTTTCCGTTAGCTGGTGTTCCCGGAGGGGGATCTTGCCTTTTATAGAGTGTTCTTGCGGGGAAGTTAAAAGTTGTGATCAAATGGCTGCTTAGTACCGTAACGTGCATGATCGTCGGAGGGGAAATCCCAAATATAGGCAGCGAATCATGCTTTTTTCAACTTTTTATTTAGGGAACAGGTTTAGTTTGGGGAGTACAAAGAGAATTACAAAAAATTCAAGCTCGTAGGAGGTCGAACTTCAACAAAACCTGTTGGTTGCTTGGCCCTGCACGATGACCAGGCACCCGCCTGACCCATCACGAGCATCACTAAGTGCATTGGGGTGACTGCAGCAGATTTGCTCAGATCTGCTCAATAAGGCTGGGGGTATCCTTCCAGCCCCAGCCGCTCGTCGCATGCGTAGTTCCAGTGCGCAATTCCGTCTGGGGGCTCCGAATGTCAGTGCCGTGTCTCTCGAGCCACATACACGCGAGAAGAACGTTGCCCATGGACATTTTGAACTGGAATCGCGAAATCGAGTTTGAAAATGAATCTTTTTGGCGGATGTCGAGGAGGTTGTTCGCGAAATGCACCATAATTGGCCCGTCCCTCTCTGCTAAGGAGTCTATGGTGAGCGCCCTCCGCGTCAACACAAGTTCGGGTCCATTGGGTAATAAACTCAGAACAAGATCGGATACGAGACCCATGTGTTCCCAATGCGCAGCCTGCCGACTATCGCGAGGACTGCACATACGCGAATAGCGTTGGACATGGAGATGGAGCGGTCCTGCCAGTACTTTTGGTGAGGTAACCTTTTCCAAGGGCATTCTCTTTTCGTGTTTGTCTTCCTGCGCAAACTCGACAGTGTGGGTCGCATTCGCGGAGACGGTTGAAATTGCAACACTCATCAAGGACTGCATGCTTCGGACCGAGTGAAAACTCCGGACCGAGTGGAAGCTCCACACTGAGTGAGGTACGCTTTGTCTACTCACGGCGCTCAGAGCCCGTGAACGTGGCTCACGAACAGTGACGCCCGCCTGTTTCAGTATGCCCAAGAATTTCTGGAGGTGCTCGTTGTTACGGAGCTGAACCTGGAATGCGGTATATCCTCTTCTCGTTGCCCATTTGAGGACCACCTTGTTTTCGCCTGGGGAATGGGCCACGTCCAGATCGATCTGTTTCGAGAAGTTGCTGAGACGCTCGAGCGTATGATGCGAGCTCATGAGCCGAATCACGACGAGTTTGTTTGTTTTTTTGTGGGACGTGACCACAAGGTCAAAGTCGTGGGGTACATTTCCTACGAGGTGCTGCCATTGCATGACCCGTGGGCTGTGCGAGCGAATGAGGACATGCTGCGGATGGCAAAACGCATACTCCACGACAGGGAAGTTAATTACAGTCTGAGAAATCGACATTCTTTCCGTTGTGGTTCGCGGTTCTGGTGAGGAAATGTTTACGTACATCCTCTCCCCAAGATAGGGCAAGGCAGACAATCAGGGCAGGGCAGATTGGGACCACATTTTCCCGACAGGGGAAGAGATCAGCACTCAGAGGGCTAGACTTGCTGGATTCAACAGAAATGAGGAAATCAAATCAGGCAATTGGAGCTGCCCCCAAGGATGTCGTCGCGAAGTATTTAAACCGGGCGTTCATGCTGTTTCATGCTCATCAATCCAGTTCCAAGTATGAAGTTCTCTCTTGTTTTCACCCAGGCTCTCCTCTCTGTCGCTCTCGCTGCCCCTGTCACCGGCAACGCCGACGGCGTCTCTCTTTTCACCAAGGATGACGGCTCCATCTGGATGTCCGAGAACGGTGTCGAGCGCCAGATCAACGACGGCTCTCTTGTGCTCGTCAACAAGGAGGGTCTCGATCCCAAGATCAACTTCTGCTTCTGCGGCGGACGTCGCCACCACCGTCACCACCACCAGCACTGTGACAGCTGTGGCTGCGCCTCCTCGGAGTGCGAGTGCCGTCCGGAGCCCTACCGCGAGCCGGTGCCATGTGAGCCGTGCTACGATCCCTGCGAGGATCCGTGCGATGAGGGCTGCGAGGGTCCCTGCTGCCACGGTGGCCGCGCCCTTTGCTGTGGCCGCAAGCTCGCTGAGTGCGTTTGCCCGTCCAAGTGGTGTGGCTGCGGCCATGACGACTGCGGCTGCGAGCCTCCGTGCCCTCCCCCGCCTCCTCCCTGCCCTCCTCCTCCCCCTCCCGTTGAGCCCTGCGCTCCTTACCCCCCTCCTCCCTGTTAAACAGGTTCGCGGCAGTACACGTAGCCCTTATATCCATTAGTAGTTAGTCCATTTTCTTTTTTCTTCTTCGGTGGCTTCTTTTCCAAGGGCTTTTGCGATGTGATTGTTCTTTTGAAAGAGAACCAAAACTTTTGTGGCAATTGGCTGCCCCAATTGGGTTCATTGTGTCACAAAACCTCGCCGAGACGTATGTTCGTATCTTCAACTGATCGGTTTATGAATCCAATACTCAATGATATCCCAATTGGCGGAGCCAATTGCTACAAAAAGTTTTGCTTCTTTTTCAAAAGAAGAACACCCCACCATAGGACTGGACAAAAGTTTTGCTTCTTTTTCAAGAGAAGCGATCTCGTTAAAAAATATTAAAATGCTCTAGATAAATAAGTTCACGCACACCGGACGCGTTTCGCGTACACGCGTTGTGTTTGTGTCTGTGCAGGCTCCTCCGTCTCGGCTTCAAAGTGCCGTTTGGGAATCGCGTTTATGTGGTCGCGAATAAGCGTGAAAACCTCGAGTCCGTACTGCTCGATCCACTTCCAGTAAAAAGCCACCTGCCTGAGGTCCTCCAGCGACCGAATTCTCGGGGCTGCCTCGGCGATTGCGTCTATGAAAATGTCGTGCAGCACCATTGAGTTGCGTGCGCAGTACTCGGGGTGATCCGGGGTCAGGCCGAATTTCTGCACTGTCTGTTCTCGCCAGTTGAACAGGAGCTGCCTCACCTCATTTTGCTGCCGTCGAGATTGTGGTGGGTCGTGAAATATCGACATTCTGCTTTTTTTGGGTTTCTGCTTAGTGCGCGTCTCGAGATGGGCAGCCTCGAGATGGGAGTGTCAAAACGCTAAGACGGTTTTCCTTTCGGGGCGGGGGTTGCGCTACTTAATATACTGTACCCATCTGGGTGTTCCAAGCAGGCTGGAAAGGCTTTCGCAGTGTCCCTAAACGGAAATAAGCTCAGTCAGAACGGTTACATATGCAGCAGGTCACGCGGCCCAGAGATCCCCGCGACATTTCCTTGTTCAGTTCTGAGTAAGTGCATGCAGATGGAGAACATTTCTAATAGAGTTGGTCAAGTCTGGCCAGGACCAGGTCCAGGATTATATTGTTGTTGGTCAATTTCCAAGAAAAATTTATCTACATTAGCTAGCAAAATTAGCGTGTCCGGATCACACCCGCCGCTGCAAGCAGGTTGATCTTGCGTCGAACCTCTGGGTTCTTCATGTGGTCCCGAAGCGCGGCAGGGTCCGTCGACGCCTGCTGGAGAATCGTGTTCATCACAGGATCGCGGCGGATCTCGTCAATCTCGGGGTCCTGGCTCAGGCGCTCAGCGCGCTGCTCCTCGGTCTCACCAGGCTCGTATGCAAACCGCTGCGACACGGCCTTTTGGTACAGCTCGTCGATCTCACGCGTGTGCTTGTGCTCAGTATCGATCTCGCGCGCAGTCTCGAGCGTGTCCATCGACTTGCGGTACTGCTTCATGATGTTGAGCGCTGTGGCCTTGCGCGTGTACGCCTTGAAGAACTTGGGATCGAGCTCAATCGCCTTGTCGCAGTCGCGCACGACGTCGGGGTAGTTGAGCAGCTTCAGGAACGCGGCGGCACGGTTGCCGTAGCTGCGAGGGTCGTCCGGAGCACGCTTGATCGCCTCGGTATAGCTCTTGACCGACTGCGGGAAGTCGCCCTCCTTGAAGTACTTGTTGCCCTCTTCACGGGCCTCCTCGGCCTTGGCAGGGTCGAGGTACGCCTTCTCCTCGCGAATGCGCAGCTCACGCTGCGTGGATCGCAGCTTTGTGAGCACGTCGGGCGAACGGTGCTCCGTGAGACTCTTCTCAAAGTACGCAATCGCCTCCTTGAGGTTGTCCATTTTGAGGTAGCTGTTACCAATACGAGCAAGTGCCTTGGCGACGATCTTGTAGTCCGATCGCAGCTCGTGACTCTCCTCCACAGCAAGTTTTCCCGTCTTGACGGCGGTCTCGTAGTCGCCCTTTTCAAACTCGGCAGCAGCGCGGTTGTTGAGGTAGGTGATGTCCTTGTGGGTGTCCCAGGCCTCGTTGTAGAGCTTGATGGCCTCGTCGAAGTCGTGCTTCTTGTAGAGCTCGTTCGCCTGCGCCTTGAGCTTGTCGGCAGCAGCCTTCTCTTCTGACACGGGCTCCTCCTCCTTCTTTTCTTCCTTCTTGGGCGCCGGCTTGGACTCTGCTTTAGGCGCATCTGGCATCGGCACATCCTCGCCAGGAGTCTGGATGCTGAGACCAAGCATGACGTTCAGAGCCTCCATCAAGCGTGGATCGCTCGTGTTTCCCGTCAACAGTGCCATCGGGTTTTGCGACAGCTCCTTCAGGTTCTGCATAAACGTCGGATCGTTGAGGTATTCGCGAGTCTTGGGGTTCTGGGCGAGCTTTGCAAGATTCGCAGGGTCCTGTAACATGCTCGTGAGAGGATTGTCGCCCGGGTTCGTGTGCTTAGCGGCGTCTTCGGCGCTCTGCTTGCCTTGCTTCGCCTGGGCATTCGCCGGATCAAGCCTCAGGGCCTCGTCGTAGGCCTCAACCGCCTTGCCATAGTCTCCAAGACCGTGCAGAGCCGCACCTCTACGATTGTAGCCCTTGGCCCAGTCCGGCTTGATCTTGACAGTCTCGTCTGCATCAGCAAGCGCCTCTGCATACTGTTTCAGAGACGCATACGCACCAGAGCGGTTAGAGTACAACACATGATTTGGTGTGGGCGACGCCTCAATGGCCTTGGTGAAAAACTCGATGGATTTCTCAAAGTCCTTTGCAGCAAACGCGGCGTTTCCCTGCGCTTTGTATTCGTCGGCACTCATTGTTGATTGTTGATCAAAATACGTGTGTGGAGATATGGTCTTCTTATATTATTATATGCTTGTGCTCTCTCAGAAGCTTCTGCAGAGCTTCGAGAATGTGTGGTGTGGTGTGGGACTTTGACTTAAAACCGCAAACGCATATATGATTGCTATCTAAATAACGCATATTTTAGTACACCTCGAGGATGTAGCGCTCGGCGGTTTTGAGGTCCTCAATGAGGCGCGAGTCGTCGATTTTCTCGTTCCGCGCAGCAGCCTCGCTAACAACAATGTCGGTAAGTGCCTCGCTGATATCGGGAACCGGCCACGTCGGGCCGCACAGGTAGAACGTGCCCTCCTGCTTGACAAACGCGTCCTGGAGGTTATCCTTCATCTGCTGGATGCGGTGCTGGATATAGATCTTCTCGGGCTGGTCGCGCGAGAACGCAGCTCCAATGTGCGTGAGCACACCCGCAGCCTTGTAGGCCTCAAATAGCTCTCCGTAAAGATACTCCTGGCGCTGGTGCCGCGATCCCAAGAACAGGTAAATCTCGCCAATCTCGTGGCCCTGCTGGCGCTGCCACAGCTTTTCTTCGAGGAACGCCTTGAATGGCGCAAGTCCCGTGCCCAAACCGGCCATGATGATCGGTTTGGTGGTGTCGCTGGGAAGCTTCATCACGCTAGGCTTCACACTCACAACCACTTCAGCACCCTTTGGAAGCGCAGACAAGTACTTGGAGCACTGTCCGAAGCGTTTCTTGCCCGTCCGCTTCGAGTCCCAATCAACGACCACAATGAGCAGGTGGACCTCGTTCGGGTGCATTTTCTGCGAGGACGCAATCGAGTACTCACGGCGCTTGAGCGGTGCAATCAGCTCCAGAAGAGCAGACAGCGGCGGGTGAGCGCTCGGGAACTCGGCGAGAATGTCGACGTAGTTGTCGAACTCCTCTTCGGTGCGACGCTTGAGCTCTGCAGCGCCCTCAGGGCTCGCCAAGCGCTCGAGGTGAGCCTTCTCCTTGTCGTCCGTAGCGTACGCGCTAAGACCCTCGTAGAACCGCTTGGGAACCTTGCCGAACAAGTCCAGATTATCTCTGAAGGTCTGGTACACCGTCTTGTACTCAGTGAAACTGGGATCGTCGCGGTGAGGAACTCCGACAACACGTTCGCCATCAAGTCCATACCAGTCGAGGAACTCCTGAACACCCTCGGAGTTGTTGGGTGCGTGGACACCCAGCGACTCACCAATTGCGTACTTGAGACCAGTGCCAGTGATATCGAGCTCGAGATGGAAGATGTGACGGTCGTAATCGTTCGGCGTAACCCTCTCGTTGAGTTTGACCTTCGCGATAAACGTCTTCGTGCTAACATCCGGACGCAGAGGCTCAGACTCGGCAAACGCTTCCTGGAACGCGAACCGTTTCGCAACGTCAGTCACACTGAGCTCCTCTGCCTGGGGTTCTTCAACGGCTGGAGGAGTCACGCTAGCAAACGACGTGGCAGCAGCGTATTTGGGCAGCTCCAGATTTTCAACCTCGCCCTCGACCTTGAGTTCTGGCACCTTGACGAGACCACTGGCACGCACATTGTCGACAAGCTTGTTGACCTTGGCGGCAACGAGCTCCGTGTCCTTGCCATTGGCGTGAACAATGCGGCTAGTGACAGTGTCGAGACTCAGTTCGGGAGCAGCCAGAGTCCAGATTGCCGCCTGGGTCACAAACGACGCCGTGCGACCCTCAGTGCCGGCGGTGTCGACTGCAGATACAGTGAGGCGGTACAAATCGAGCTTCTTGGCGATAATCGCCGTCTTGGTGGCTGGCGTCAACGCCTTCTCGAGAGCCTCATCGGTCTCGGCAGCGACGACCAACGCAGAGCCGGGTTTAGCAGTCGCGACAATATCGTAGGACTTGAACAAGTTCGCATTGTTCACCACAACCACATCAGCATCCACGGGCCAGTGCGGGTTCGCGTCAAGAACCAAATCAGTTTGCACCGCGCCTCCGTCGACGTAGTTGTCGAAGGTCGTGTAGATGCTCGTGTTCTTCGAGCTGTAGGGAGCAAGGGCGATAATGCCGGCAGCCTCAGCCGTCGATGACTTGTCACTGTCGTAGACCTTGACAGCGACACTTTTGGTGGTTGGCACATCAACGCCAACCGTTTTCGCAATTTCCGCAGGGGTGATGTTGGTGCCAACAGGAATGTACACAGCGCGAGGACCGCGTCCAAAGCCAAGACCGAACACAACCGCAGCACTTACGTCGCTGTAGAGCTCTGGCGTCGAGTCGACAACCACCAAGTTCTTGGTGGATTTCGGCAGGGTCTCCAAGAACTCAGCCGCCAGGAATGGCGAGTAGAGTCTCACGTGGACGACACCAACGTTGGGGCCAGCAAGTGCCAGGACAGCAGCATTGCCAAGCGTCACAAGCACGGTTTCGGCATTGGCGCCGCCGTGGTACTCGAACGGGGCCAGGTTCGTGCCGAGAGCTTCGTTCGTGATCTTGAACGCGTCGGCAAGCGAACCGGGTGCCTTTGACGGGTACTTGACGGACGTGTCCAAAGGCTCAGACTGACGAGAGCCACGGAGACCATCAAACACGTGCACGGCAGGACCGAGCTGCGCCGCCACGGACGCAAGGACTGCCGTGTTACGCACGTCGCCCGTCGTGGACAGCGTCGAACTGAACAATGGGAAACCAAGGTTTCTCGCAACCCGCGTAACCGACGCAGTGTCGTTCACGAGCACGCCATTCTCGAGATCGTACTCGAGACCGGCAACCTGGAACGCGATCTTGTGAGTTCCAAACTCGGCTGCGTGCTGCTTCAAAACCGGCTCCATAATCCTCAAAGTGCCTGAAGTGGCAAACACCGACGTGAGCCCACTGGGTTTCGCCGACTCGAGGTATCCGAGTAGAGCCAGCGACGCTCCGACGCGGGTCTCCAGGTTGAAAACTTCGGGGACATCGCCACCAGCGTTTGCACGCTTCTGGCCCTTCCATGCCTCGAGCAGCTGATCAATCTCGAACGTCGGAGGGCTGTAGTTGAACACAGAGCTCGATAAATCGTACAGCACTCTCTGCACCTGTAGGCTGTTCGGACCGAACGCCTCTGGCCGCGGCTCGGGGACCTGCTCGGTCTGGAGCCCAGCAATCAAGCGCGAGTCGACCATTTGTGGGGGATAACAGATAGCCGCGTGTGTGGACGAGAGTCATTTTAAGCAGGGTTTTTCCCGGGTAAGGGCGCTGAAGTGATGGCACGTGACTTACTGAACTTTTTTTTTTCAGTGGTGTACTGCATGACATGTGATACGGAGGTGTGTGGTATGGAGGCGGTGTTTCTTCTTTTGAAAAAGAAGTAAACTTTTTGTGGCAATTGGCTGCGCCCCATTGGGCTGTCGGGCTTTATTTTAGTGGGCTGTTTGTACGTTTTATATCGCTAAGGTGTGATTTAGAGGTATTAGATTCTTCTTTTGAAAAAGAAGCAAAATTTCGGTTGCAATTGGCTACGCCAATTGGGCTTTACCATTAAAGGAGCTCTACGAATTACCACAAGTCAATTGGCGAAGCCAATTGGTACGAAAGTTTTGCTTCTTTTTCAAAAGAAGACACAATCAAAGCAGTGGTGACTTCTTTTTCAAAAGAAGACGCAATCAAAGCAGTGGTGACTTCTTTTGGAAAAAGAAGCAAAACTTTGGTGGCAATTGGCTGCGCCAATTGAAGGAACTCTACGAATTACCACAAATCAATTGGCGAAGCCAATTGGTACCAAAGTTTTGCTTCTTTTTCAAAAGAAGACACAATCAAAGCAGGTCTTTTGGGAAGCTAAACTATGTGGCTTTATCAATTAAGTTGCCAGTTTGGCAAATAAATAGAAACTAATTGGCATACTTTTGTTGTACCACAGTCAATAGGATGCGCCATAGCAGGGTGCCCACGAACCAGCGTGACAACAACCCTGCAAGGCTCAGTGCTGCAGCATAGACATAGCCACAGCCGAGTGTCGTTTTAAGCACCTCAACCATACAAAATCCAACAGCATACCTCACCATTAGCGAGACCAAGGGCATATCGTAGTTCCATATTAGCGTAAGGATCGGTAACAGCTTCGACGTGCTCCCCAGCAAAAGAGCTATTGACAGAACCTCAGGCTGGGTCCAACCAAGCAGTTTTCGTGCCAAATAGCGCACGGATGCGTGCAGAGCAATAGTTTCCGCCGTGCACATTGTCAAAAACGCAGAGTACTGGAGCCACACAGACGTGTTATTGATGAACAGTCTTGTGAGGGGATCAACCCGCTTTTCTGTTTGGGCCCACTGCAAATAGACGTCAAACAGGGTCACCAACGCAATTGTTTGGTAGGTTCCATGGTGATGGACGTTGAAAACCACGTGTCGCATCGCTGCTGGCCGCAGAAGGAGGAGGTCCAGCACCACCACGACGAACTCAGCCTCGATATACTTGTCTGCAAACTGGCCACATTTCGGACACGTGGTGGCGAGAATACTATTGTCCGAGTAGTACGTGTAGAGGGAGTCGACGGCTGCTCCACACTCGACACAGATCATTCCATCAGGTGGACGCGTGTTTTTGTAATCATTTTAGTTTTAGTGTCTTTTTTTGGTGGTGAAAAGGTTCGGGGCGGGAAAGATGTGGTTCTTCAGAAAACAGTTGCGTAGTCGACGCCTTTTTCGCCAACAGCCACTTTTCGGTCCCTTTTTTAGTGGTTGGTGGTCGTTGTACCCTAACCCTCATTTAATTGCCCCGTTTTGACCGTCGCGATTTGGTCCTTTTCGACATGGAACATTTGTTTCGTACTTCAATTAGACAGTCCAGGATCTGACGCGTATAACTAAAAAGATGCTACATGTCACTCTGCCCTGCTGCATACTGCTGCACCTGAAAAATATTCTCTACCCCGCACCCAAAAAAACGCAGACTATCCAAGTACCACATCTATACATCTACATAAAGTCTCCGTCTGATAAACCGTCGTCCTCGTCGGCAGCAGCCACGCTCTGGGGCTTCTCCACCGCCTTGAGGGGAGCAGCCTTGACATTAGGCTTGGCCTTGGAACCCAATCGCTTCGCCCGCTCCTCCTTGAACTTGATCTTCGACAATGCCTCCAGGGTGTCGGTGATCTTGTTCACCTCGGCACTTGGCAGAGGCTTGATGAGCTCACGGCACACCTCGAGAACGAAATTGCTGTGGAGGTTCATTGAGTTCTGCTCAGCGAGGTCATTGAGCACGCCAACAAGGGTCTTACGCAAATCGGTGTACTCGGATTTTGTCTTGGCCTTGAAGATCGCGAGATCGCTCAATTTGGCCGGACCAGTGGGAACAGGGGGCGGGGGAGGCGTGTTGTTGGCCTTGGCCCTGGGGTGGACGTCGACAGCAGCCAGAAGGGCGCTGGCGTTGGAGAGGTCGCTGTCGAGCTCACGCTGCATGTTTTCGTTGCGAGCAGCAGCCATTGTCTTTTCGAGGGCGCGTTTCTCTCTCTCCTCCTGCTCAGCACGCTTCCGGGCCGCCAAGCGCTCCGCAGGCGTGAGTTTCGGCTTCGGGGCGGCCTTGGGCTTGGGCGCCTTCTTGACCTCGTCGTCGCTGTTGGCAGCAGCCTCCCAGTCGTCACCGATAAGGCCGTCCTCCTCGTCGTCGAAGTTGACGGCGCTGGTGGCAGCCACAGGCACCTCGAAATCCTCGTCGTCCCAGCTCATTTATGAAAAAGATGGAACCTGTGATTTAGGGGAGAGATATGCGGTTTCTTCTTTTTTTGGTGCAGTGCTTGGTTTTGGTGGCTGTCGACGTTACAAACCCTGCAGTCGGCCAAAAGTCCCAAGCAGCCGAAAAGCAGAGGCGTCTCACACCTCGCCAGGGCAGAACATGGGTCCCTGAAGGGAGAGATGCGTCCCTTGCGGCGTCGCGGTCGGTGTGCGGAGCGGCTGTGATTAGAGGGTGGTGGCTGCAGACTTGGATTCGATTTTTTTCTCGCCCAAATTGGGGCATGGAACCAACAAAAGAAACGGTGCCTAGGCCAAAACTTCTCAGGGTACGGGTTCGAGCAGGGCGATCGCTACGGTACAGCGGGTACATGGGAGATATATCCCAAGCCCAGAATAAGAAGAGCAAGCACTTTTCGTGCGGTTTAGTGTGAGCTCCACCACAATAATCAAAACGCAACTCACCTTGTTCCGTTTATAACCGGCCCCGTTGCAGACGCAGCCTGGGATCAATTTTGGCTATTTTTCCCCTTTTATTGCTCCACGCACTTGGATTCAATGTCTAGGTCGCCGGACGCAGCGCGAAGGTGGGCAAACAAAAATGGGGTGGAGTTGACCGCGGTCGACATTGTGGAGAGCCATGGGCTGGGATTGGTTCCCCACGAAACCAGCGGCGAAACCACCGTCGTCCCCGTGTGGATCAGGGTGCCCGGCGAGTTGGTCGTCACCGCCTCCAAGGTGCGCGACCTGGCGAAACAAAACGCGGGACTGCAAAAATGGCTGCACAATGTTGCCGCCAGCGCCGAAATTGACATTCTCCACAGGTTCCTGCTCTACCAGCACTACCGCTCCGACAAGCAACAATGGGCTGCGTACGTGACGCTGCTGCCGCCCAAAGTCGGCCTGCCGTTCAGCTGGACCCCGCAAAATATCGAAAAGTTGGCGTGCACGTCGCTGTACGAGCCCACGCTGGCGCGAAGACTGGCGATAGAAAAGGCCCACACGCGCTTCGTGAACCACGTCGCCGACGTGCCGATAGAAACATGGCTGCTCGCGTACGAATGGATTGCGTCGCGGGCGCTGGCGCACCCCAAAACCGGCGAGCGCTGTTTGGTGCCCATTGGCGACCTGTGCAACCACTCGCCGACGCCGAGCGCGCGCTACGACCTCGCCGACGACGGTGAGTCGTTTATTTGGGTGCCGTATGGCGACGCCCCCAGTGACAAAATCGAGATCGACTACGGCGAGCGGTCGAGCGCGGCGCTGCTGTTCAACTACGGGTTCGTGCCCAAGTCGGACCCCGAGGACGTGCTCCGCAAACCCGTCGATCCGTACGATCCGGAGGTGCGCCAGGCGTTCAAGGACGGTCTTGCTGCCGGGTCGTTCGACGCCGAAACACGCAAGCTGGCGATCGTCAATGGCTACGACATGCTAATAGAACTGCTCAACCGGCCGCTGTACCAGCTCCGGCTCGGCAGCAACGGCGAGTGGGAGTGCGATCTCGCGATTGTCATGGCGAGCTTCGAGCACCTCGAGTTCGACGACAACGACCAGCTCTGCATTGGCTCGACGCGCGTCGGCACCGAAGAGGGCGCGGCGAGGGCGGCCCTGACCCCCGAAATCGCCGCAGAAGTCGAACCGCTCGCGCGCAGCCTCGTGCAGCAGCTCGCGTCCATGTACCTGAACCGAATCCGAACCAATCTGCCCGATCTGACTGGCGAGGTGCGCCAGTTGGCCGAGAACGAGGCACGTATATATGAACAGTTTGCGTCTGCGACGCCAGCAACCGAGGAATCAGCGCCGAAGCTGACCATAGCCTAATTTTACGGCCTATATAATTTAGATGCATACCCCGTAAAAAAGAGTTACAGTAGTCACGTGTGCCTAAAACGGAACCGCTCTGTGCTTGTGGCTGTGCATAAGCAGAGTGGCCAAGCGCCTGACTGGCCCAAGCGTCGTTGGCAGGGCCCAAACGCCCACAGCCCATGCTGGGAGCTGCTGCTGGGAGCTACTGCACTGCACAGTATGACAAATTCCTAAACAACAAAATTCGGGGCTTGGGAAAACTGGTGCAAGTCGCGGTGATTCCGAGAACAGTGCAATTGCTCATCAATTGACGCGCCCACAATGATCACCACCGGCAGAGGAGGCGCTGGAAATATCCGCCAGAAGGCCAAGGAAGACACCGAGCAGGAGTCCCCGAAGGACGTCCCCGAGATCGAGCCCTCCCAGAAGATTTTCACCACTGGCCGTGGAGGCGCAGGCAACATGATGCCCAACATCGACAGAGAAACTACGCGCGCGGCCCAGGGCGCAGAGCCAGAGTACGACTCGCTCATGCCCGTGCAGAGCCCGAACATTGGCCGCGGCGGCTACGGAAACCTCAAGGCGGCCCAGAAGTCGTCGTCGCTGCTCGAAAAGGCCAAGGGCCTGTTCAGTGGCCGTCACTGATTTTGTTTCGTTGGGAACGGACTGCTCTTGACCAGCCGGTAGATTTGCGGAAACTCGAGATCGGACAGCCCGAACACAATGAGCGGGATTTGGTTCTGGCGCAAATGTCGTGGCATTGCATTTTGTGGGCCCTGGAGGTACTCGTACAGCCATCTGCCCATGCGTTTCACCTCGGGATTGGCCTGGATCACGCGGTGGCTGTACGCCCACGCCGCCTTGTCCATGGTGAACGCCGCAAGCACGGCGAACGCGACAATGAGCACGCTCCAGTACTCGATATTGGCCTCTCGACAGTCGCTCCCTTGGTTTTTATTATAATTTTTATTCATCCCAGCATCTCCATACGAATTCGCCGCGTCGTCAAACAGCATCACGTCGGTCTCGTGGCCCTGGATTGCCCTCGCCAGTCGCGAAACAAACGCGTCAAACGGCGTTTTAGTCGTACGACTTTTCACAAACAATTCTCTCGTGTCAATTGCCGCCTGCGTGGCCGCTCGCGTCTCTTCCTTGTTGCGGGGTTTGCGCAGCTTGTCCAATGCCACAGCACGCAACTTGAAGAAAAACTCCAAATCTGCGCAATCGTTCTCGCGCAGCATGCGTGATGTTAGCTGCGCAGATAATATGGGGAAAACTGCCGACGCACGCTTGTACCGCTTTAATGCTTGGTCCAGGAAAAACTGCTTTTTGGCAGAGGTTTCGGCCATGTACCGATACAAGTCGCCAATCCTCAAATTAAAGAATGCCCTCGTGTTGGTATAGGCCTCTGTTCCTTGTGCCTCCACAAGTTGCGGGCAGTCTTCCATAGCTTTGTAGAACTGAATTGTCCTTTTTAGCATGCACACGAGCGTTTCTTTGAGCTCGCGCAGAGCTACGGGGCCAAATGGCCGAGGATATTTCGGGTGGTGGTACATTGCCCTTCCGCTGGATATCTGGGCCTCTCTGATGCCCTTCGACACCATTGTTATCATCATCCTGAGTCCTCGCAAACTTTCATGAAGAACGTTCCATTGAGCAGCCCGATCGCGCATCCGCGAAGCCGTCTCGAGTTTGCCTAGATAGAGTTTGAGTACATTTCGTTTTTGGTTCCTTTCGGATCCTTTCACGACACGACCCATATAATCCAACGCGTACACACGCACGCTTGTAAATGATTAGCGTTTTAGTCATCGTTTCAGCAGAGTACACTACCGCATCCTACACAAACCATGAGCTTTGGCGGTGGAGGCAGCGCGTTCGGGTCGGGGAACTCGGCGTTTGGCACCTCCGGAGGCGCATTTGGAGGTAACAGCTCGTTTGGGTCCGGATCGGGCGCGTTCGGATCGAGCAATGGCACCAGTGCGTTTGGTAGTGGATCTGGTGCGTTCGGATCAACAGGAACTAGCGCCTTTGGCTCTGGCTCAACTGGCGCATTCGGGGGCCAGGGCTCGGCATTTGGATCTGGGTCTGGCACTTCGGCGTTTGGGTCCAACGCGGGAGCTTTAAACTCCGGCAGTGGCCAGTCGTCTTTTGGCGCTGGTAACTCGGCGTTTGGCACGGGAAATACATCGTTTGGCGCCGGTAACTCGTCTTTTGGCACGGGAAATACGGCTGCTGCTCCATCCACTTCTGCCTTTGGTTCTGGAAACTCGGCATTTGGCACAGGAAACTCTGCGTTTGGTACTGGCAATTCAGCTTTCGGTACTGGTAACTCGTCTTTTGGCGGGTCAGGCTCCGCATCGGCTACGGGGAACTCTGCTTTCGGTACTGGCAACTCTGCCTTTGGTACTGGTAACTCTGCCTTTGGTACCGGTAATTCTGCCTTTGGCGCTGGTAATTCTGCTTTCGGCACGGGAAGCTCTGCCTTTGGATCTGCCCAGCCAGCTGCCTCTAACACTTTTGGATCTGGTTCTGGTGCTGGTTCTGGCACTAACACTAGTACGAACACTGGAAATTCTGCTTTTGGCACTACGGCTGGATCAGGAACCTCTGCTTTTGGTTCTGGAACATCTGCTTTTGGGTCGGGAAACACTGCCTTTGGTTCTGGAAACTCGGCATTTGGTACAGGAAACTCGGCATTCGGCACGTCAAACACCACCTCTTCGTCACCTTTTGGTGCTAAATCCACAAACACCACCTCGTCACCGTTTGGTGCTAAACCCACAAACACAGCCAGCACGCAGGCGTCTGGCTCACCGTTTGGAGGCAACCGCTTCTCAGTATTGGAGGACAAGCCAGCCCAACAAAGCTCCCCTTCTCCTTTTGGCTCGTCACAGACGTCACAGACCCAACCAGCAGCCCAGTCGGCATTTGGCCAATCCACACCAGCGTTTGGAAGCTCTGGATCTGCGTTCGGACAGTCTACCCAGCCTACTCAGTCTGCATTTGGCCAGCCTCAGTCCAACGGCTCTGCCAACTCCAATGGACAGAGCTTGTTCGGCAACACCGCTACATCTAATCCGTTTGGCCAAACGCAACAACCACAGTCACAACCACCACAAAGTGCAGGAGCTCCAAAACCGTACGTGCAAGGCTTTAATGATGATCCTCCCCCTGAAGTGGACTCTCTCACTGCTGCACAAAAGGCTGCATTTGAAGCTCCTCAGTTCGAGCTAGGAAAAGTGCCAGAGATGGTCCCGCCATTAATGTATAGATAAATAATAGTAATTATGCCTGTGCTGCTAAATACTTCTTTGCTTCGTCAAGCAGTTCGGCTTGGTGCTGGTTCGCATGCTTGAACACCTTCTCGTATTGAGCTACCAGTTGGCCCAGGACCTGCTGTTTGGTCAACTCGCCATTTGCAACTTTTGTCACAAGAACCTCAGTCTCCCTGCGCAACAAGGGCTTGGCCAGCGACTGCTCGAGACCGATCTTGTCATATCCCTGGACAAGAGCCATACCAAGGTTTGTGGGGTAAAAGTGCTTGTCGTTGTTTTTCATCACAAACACTCGCTCCTGGATCTTCTGGATGTGATCTGCCATCGTCGCGTCAGTGCCAATTCCGTTCGCTTCCATCAGCGAAATGAGATCGGCTTCAGTCAGTGGTTGGGGAGGAGTCGTGGCGCCCTCCTTCAATTTGGCCGATGTCACCTCACATGTGTCTCCAACGTGGAACTCAGGGATCTCGGTGCCTGTCCATTTCTGGTAGGGATACACATTTAGGAAATTCAACTCTCGCACGATTTCACCCTTTAGCGTGAAGTGTTCACCTCCATAGTCGAAATCAACGGTGGTGATGTCTCCCTTGGCATCGTCACTGCATGCTGCCAAGAAGCTTCGGCTGATAAACTCAAATACCTTGTACTCTTCGGCAGAAAGAGCGCTAGCTTCCGCGGTCTTGATAGGATGGATAGGTGGATGTGCCTTGTCGTCGTGTTTTCCCTGTCGAGGTTCTCTGAACTTGCCTCCCAAGAGTTGTTGTGCATACGCTCCCCATTGCGTGTTACTGGTATGTCTTCCGACTAGTCCCTTAAGATCAATAGCCTTGTCGAAACGGTCAGTCTCTGTTCGTGGATACGAGATGAAACCGCGATTATAGAGTTGCTCTGCCACATCCATTATTCGCTTCGAGTTCATGTGCAGCTTCGTCACACCAGTCTTTTGCAGGGTAACAGTCGTAAGTGGCAGGGGCCTGTATCTCGAAGTTGGCTTCTTCTGCACTGCAGTTACTTTGGCGATCTTCTCGCCCTTTTCAAGCGCTCGCTCGTAGTACACTAACGCGACGCCATGATCAAAAATGTGCCCTCGGGACCACGTCAAAGTCAGTGTCTTTTTCGCGGTGTTCCCTGGCGGCTTGATGTTCACACTAATATGCCAAAACTTTTCAGGAATGTGGTTCTTGATTCTTAGGTAGCGGTCGACGACAAATCCGAGGGTCGGGAACTGGCAGGATCCGTAACTTACTGGTTTGTCCTTTGGGAGTTGTTGGAACTTTTGCTTGAAGATATTCGACTGGAACCGTGTCATTGAGAATCCGGTGCGGAGATCGAGCTCGCGGCGCACATCTACAGCGTCAGCCTGTTTCCAGTCCAATTGCACTGGTGCGCCAGCTGCCTGCCTCATGTGTCTGGGGTCAGCATTATTGAACGAAGCGCGGACAATTTCGATTTTTTTATTACCGAGACGCGCTTGTTTGACGATTTCACTGCCGATATGTTCTCCTTCGCGGTCACAATCTGTCCAAATGTACAAAATTCCGGCTGAGCGGCTTTCCTGAACAATGTTCTTGGCGACATTCTTTTCAGCGACTGTCTCCGTGATAGGAGCACTAAACAATTGAATTGGATCTGTCTTCCATTGGTTGAATGGTGGAAGGAACTCAATGTCACTCAAATGCCCTAATACAGACGTGATTGTAACTTCACAAGGTCCCCATTGAGGAAACGTATAGGCGAGATCCCAGTTCTTGATGTACTTATTGGGTGAAGCACGAGCTCGTGCATCTCCGCCTCCTAAAGCTGTGGCAAGTGCCCGTGCAATAGCGGGTTTTTCGGCCACGCAAAGCACTTTCTTTCTCATATTTTTGAGATAGACGCGTAAACAAGTTAGCTAATTTACCAACATCTCTCACGTGTAGGCGAGACTCATGATCACTAAGGTCAAGCCAAGCCTTTGAATTTTGTTCGGTAGAGGTCGCTTCACGTTTACCTCCCTCCAAGCTGGAGTCCTAATATATATATAATGGGTTCCAGAGTTTTTTGTAAAAGCTACATAGGTTCCCATAAAAAGTTAATGTTGTTTGTCAAAAACAATTGCTTGTCCAAAGCCTTCCGGAAAAAAATGAATGCAGTTGAAGGAGTACAGAAAGATCTAACGAAATGAAATAAAATAGCAACTTGAATGTATCGAGACTCAGGCAGAGAGCAGGGGATCGTTCTCTGCCGACGTCGACGAGTTTGCCTGCGGGTACTTGACCACAATGTAGATGGCGTGGATAAGACCAGGAATGAATCCGAGACAGCTGAGGCCAAGGTTTATAAGGACTGGGGGTTAGCATGGGTTCAATTGAACACTCACAAGTGGAATACTTACAATCTGCGGAGCAGAGCCCCCGCTTGAAGGCAACAGCCACAGGCGGAAGGAAGATTGCTGCCAGGATGAGAAGGAAATCAACGCATGTGCTACGAGATTGACGGGTCATGTCTGTGCTGTGAGACTTTTCAAATGTCGGTGGCGGGTATAAACGACAAAAAAGACGAGCGGGGAGACTTGGGCAATATGGAACCCACTATAACTTAAGGTCAGGGGCGTTGGAGTTACTACTGTATTGCGCCGTCTTAGCTGCATGGGGGTCCTACTGACTAAAGATGGCACATGATCAGGGCACGGTCAATGGACACGGCACAGATGTTGAGCCATTCGGGTGTTATTGAGTATGAGCAAGAAACCAAATTGGATATTTGCCACTGGTAGAGTTTTGGCGCCAATTGAAGTCTATGGACTATCGAACGAGCCCAATACTATCCAGTTGGAACCTGAAACCTGAGGGAGACGGAGTAGTACACTATTCATTAAGTTTTGTTCTAGCGATTCCTAAACATATACGTCGTAAATGAGCAAAAAAGCAAATGCGATGCCTTCCGGCAGCCACCAGCAGCCATCCAGCGGTTTCGGCAGTCTTCCGGCAGTCTTCTGGTAGTCTTCCGGCAGTCTAGATGGCTGCCGACGTGGTCTTGGCAGTCTCGGGAACGTCCGCAGGGTCGACGACGACCTCGTTGCGCTCCTTCGTGCTAAGCTCCACGCCATCGCGACGGCGCGTCGTGGCAGGCGTCTCGGTGCCAAGGAAGTAGTCCCAGTGACGGAACGACGACGCGTAGTTACCGGTGAAGTAACGGTGGTGATCGTCGTGGTGGTCAGCTCCAGCCCACATGGGGAAGAAGTGGTGGAGCGAGATGGGGAACTCGTAGCCCGAGTGGGAGTCAATGGCCTGGAACAGGCGCGCAGCAATCCACACAATGACCGTGAGCAGATGCATGTTCTTTGTGAAGTAGGCCAACAGCAGCGGCGATCCAACCGTTCCGGTGCCAGTGAAGGCGACCTCGATGGGGTGCGCGTACTCGGCAGTGAGGCCAAACGGCGCAGCGTACTTGTGGTGCTGCTTGTGCACGCGCTTGTACAGCAGCTTCGTGTGCAGGGCACGGTGGCCCCAGTAGTGCCAGGTATCCTCCATCAGGAACAGCACCGCGAGCTGCCATGACAGCGTCCACAGGCTGGGCAACGGCGCGCGGTAGTGGATGTTGAAGTAGTTGCACACAAAGTGGAATCCGAAGATGGGGAACGCCTCGACAAAAATGTGCGACAGCATCACGCTCTTGAGGCACTCCAAGTACTGTGCACGCGTGGGCGGACGCTGTTGCTGGATCTTGTATTTGCGCATCGACGGCATCATGTCGACGATGAGCCACGGAAGCGACCGGCCAAAGTATACCAATTCGTGCACAACAAGAAGCAGCAGGCCGGTGGCAATGATATCATTGTCCATGTAGGCGTAGTAGCCCTCCCATTTGCCCTCGAGCCACGAGTACGAGCGCGTCACGCTGTCCTGGATGATGTGTTCGGCCTCGTGCAAAAGCGCGGAGCCGCCCTGCGATGCAAACGCACTGCCCGTGCTCTGCAGATGCTCGGACGCCATTTCGGTACCTAACAAAATATACTGAGGGGTCCAAAAAGAAAGTCAACCAAAAGTCAGAAACGCGTGTTTCTGGGTGATAAGTTTTTCCTTAGCCGCGTGGGAGGAATTTAGGTTAAGCAAGTCCCAACAAAGAAAGGAGGGGCGAGCAGGTTTACGAGAGCCGTAAAAAAAAAGATCCGAATTTTTCGGGCTGCGAAATGCCATCCATAGCCAGTTCCTTAAATGGCACTATCAATGCTGACTCACGCCTGACCTCATCGTGGGCTTGATCGCATCAGCTCAGCTTCTGGATCGTCTATCGACGCCTTCAAAATACGACGACGCGAGCAGCTAAGCATCTCCACCCTACCGGACTCGGCTTCGTCATGCATGCTTAGATCTGAGGGTGCGGCGCTAAATGGCCTCAAATTTGCACGTGCCTCTCTCCATCCTGAAAATAGATAGCTATATAGCAAGTTTAGAGTTCGCAATTACCGTCCAAAGTCGTTATTGCGTGGCCGCCAACAATTACCTTGTCTCCAATTCGCTTCACAAACACCTGACCCGCCCGTCCGCGGCGGGACCCTTGGCTAATGGTCATCGCGTCCGTATCCGCAGGGCTAAGGAGCATAGCCCCTACACTCGCAGACCCTGACCCACAAACGGGATCCTCGTTGACGCCAGTCTCAGGAGCGAACGTGCGCAATTCGCGAGCGGGTTTGTCGGTCCCGCTGACAATTTGAATGCCTGTGACCCCGTATTTCCTCGAAAAGGCCGAAATTTCATTGTAATCCGGCTCAAAGTTGAGAACCGCCTCATTATCAGGCAGAACCACATTGAACCACACGGGTCCCGTTTCGATACAGGCGCAGTTTTCAGAACCGAATATCCGCTTTATATCATTGGCCTGTTCGACACTCACTTTGTGGTTCTTTGTATATGGCGCCGTGAACGATATTTTCGAGTTGTCGACACTCAATTCGACCAGTCCCGCCTTACACTCCTGGAACACTTTACCATCTCGAGGTTTGACAAGTCCTGCCTCGAGTACAGCGTGGCACGTCCCAACTGTCGGGTGTCCGGCAAATGGGAGTTCTTTCCTGGGAGTAAAGATTCGCACCTTGTACGTTGCGGCGTCATTTGACTCTGGCTTGACAACAAACGTCGTTTCTGAGAGATTCGTCCAATTCGCAATCGCCTGCATCTCTTCCGTGGACAAATCGTCGGCATCGAAGAAAACCGCCACGGGATTTCCCTGGAATTTCTTTTGTGTAAACACGTCCACTTGTTTAAATCTCATCCTCTAGCTCCACCACTCTACACCGTTAGGTTGCAATATCTGACTCACAATCAGTGAGCGTTATTTGGCTGATTATTCACCTCTCACTGCAGTACTAAAATCGCTGGCGGTCATGATCCTGGAGCTGCCTGGGCTCCAGGTGGACGACTTCAGGATCTCCGATGGGGGACCGACTCCAAAACTGTTCGTCCTCACCCATATGCATAGCGACCATCTCAAGGGACTCGAACGAAAGTCTTACAAGGGACCATTTGTATACTGTACTAAAGCCACACGCGCCATAGTTCTGAACCTACGCGCAAAAAGAGGTGCAGGAGAGCTTCAGTATCACCACCTGAGACAAGAAGGTGGGGGCATTGAGATCCTCAGAGGCCTCGATATGGACGTTCCGCACACGCTTCAATGTGGTCCAACGAAGGTTCAATTGACATTTATAGACGCGAACCATTGCCCAGGAGCAGCAATGGCGCTTGTCCAGACTTCAGACACTGCGGTTTTGTACACTGGAGATGTGCGTTGCGAGACTTGGCACGTCAATGCCCTCGCCAGACACCCTCAGCTAATGCCGTTCATTGCCCGACGGCCACTAACAATGTACGTTGACATGACCTACGAGTCGCACCATGACCCCTACCGTTCGTACAAGGAAAACTCTGCTGGTCTTGATGAACTTAAGCTCATGCTCAAACGCTATCCCAAACATTACAATTTCAACCTCATGGATCGAGGAACCACAGGATATGAAGAGGTGCTCATAACACTGGCGTCCCACTTCAAAACCAAAGTTCACATTGATCCATATCTGTATCATCTTTACCTTGCAGCATCGTCGTTTTCCAGTGTCGCGAGAACTTTGATAGATTTGTGCACTGCCGATGCTTCGGAAGCGCGTATCCACTGGTGTTCACGGCAGCGAAGAGACAACCCTTGTCCAGTTAGACAATTGTCCACGACAATTCATTTCCAGCCTATTGTTCAGCTCGTGTCTCGTCACTTGCAAATGGAAAATGCAGAGCATATCCATCCTCCTCCAGGTCTCGCAACAGATGAATCGATATTCGACGGGACCTCGGGGCTGTACTATGTTTGGACAGGAAACAAACTTCTACCAAAACGTCTAAGGTTTTACTTTTCTCGCCATGCGTCTTTTCCTGAGCTGTCCCGATTTGTGAAACTGTTTCCTCGCGTTAATGCTGTCAAGTCACTTGAGGGCCGAAAATTGGATGCATTGGAGGCAGAGATCAACTCTGTGCATGACTTTTCATCGGCAACAAGTAACGGTAACACTGTCGAAGATAGGCGCGAGCTTACCTGGCGTCCCCCTTCATCCAAACAGGGCGAGGTTTCCGTACTCAAAATCCATGCGCGTAAAGATCATGTGGCACCTCCTCCAATCCCGCGTTCAAGGCGACAACCAAGCACTGGAACACGCTCTCGAAAAAAACCGAGACGGGCATCGAATCAAAGCTCAGACTCACTCGACGATGACACCAAGAAAGATGCTTTGGCGTTTTTGAACAAAGAGGCACGTCTCGAGCGGAAACTGACTGCCGAAGTAGCTGCCGAAGCCGCCAAGGAGACAAGCCGCTACCAAAGTAACACTGACTCGCAGAATAAGGACACCATTCCAGACTCGCTTGCAGTATCGCAACTGTTTCCTCATATGGTGTCGCGTGTTCACGACTCGGCCCAGAACTCCTCTGGGAACAGCAATCCTTCTGTTGACGTCTCAGACGAAATTCGTCATTCGGGGAGCTGCTCTGGGAACTTCTCAATGGCCCGAGACACTCAGGAAGAGGCTAGTTCTCTACCAAGTCCCCCGCCAGAATGCGATCCGCCCGAACACGATTCAGATCTTTCAAAACACGGGGAGATCGATGAGTCCATGACCGACATTGACACTTCAAACCTTAAAGTGGATTTAACGATTGTAAAGTGCATGAAGCCTCCGTTTGATTTTACGCACGACACTGATCTTGAGCTCCGCATAAGACGCGATCCTGCGGAATGGACGCGTCTCCATTTTGATTGGAAACATTGAGAATTCCAAAAATGTAAAAATAAATATTTATGAATGTATGACTTTCTCGCGCTTTACACCGCGTTTGGGACCTGCGGCCTTTGGTGCGTTCTTGCTCTCCTTCTGGGCTTGAGCCTGGTTCTGGTTCTTGCTGTCTTCCTCCAAAGCCTGCTGCTTGAGAGTTTCCTCCAGCTTCACCTGCTCAGCGTGCTCGGACCGGATCTTTGCCAAATCGCGTTCCATATCGCTCACCTCGACAATCTGCTTTCCACTCACAATCTCGTAGTCCTCGAGCTTGATGTGTCTCCGGTGCACAAGATATAGTTGGACCTTTTCTGGGTTGCGCTTCTCCTCGTACTTGTACTTGGTCTTAATCTGGTGTCGCGAGCGAGTGGGGAACATGTGTGCAATTAGATTGAAGTCGGTACCCCAGGCTGATAGAGCTTGGTAGAACCTCTCCGTTTCCTCCTGCGTCCATCGCTCCGGTCGTTCCTTCGTGCTGAAACTATATGAGTTGATAACTCTGTCCCAGGGCCGCTCCTCTTTACGCTGCAAGTCATCTCGCGCAGAAGGATTATCACGGTGTCGATCGAACGTCTGAGATTCGACGGTGATCTCGCCCTGCTGGTTTCTTTGCAGCTGGATGGCCGGTCCACCAGTATCGTTGCCCATTTCGTTGTCCAGAGCTTGCATGTTCGCCTGCGACTCTTCCTTGACCTTGCCAAATTGTTCCTCGCGTTCTTCGCGATACTCGCGATAAAGCTCGAGTAATTCTTCTCGCTCTTCCTCGCGTTTGGGCACATACTTTCCTCGAAGCATTTGTTTCGCCTTGAGAATGCGTGCTCGTCGCCGCTTTCGACTGATTCGTGCCGTCTCGTAGTTGTCGAAATTGTCGTTCATCTGGCCAACAGGAATGTCAGTGCATAATGCGGCCATTGTGAATCGCTCGACGTCAATGATTCGGTTCGCAATAGCATTCTTGTCTTCGGCCGTGAGCTGGCCTCTACTTCCACGACTAAGAGTCGGTAAATCTTCAGGCTCTATAAGTTCTCGACCATCCGCATCTCTTCGTCTTGCCTTCCTCACGACTATATCATCACTTTGAGGTCGTTCAGGTACTGGGGTCGTTTCAGCATGAACTGACGCACGACGTGTAGCAATGGACATCGGAACTGCCCCATCAACTTGTCGTCGTTTGCGAGGACGTTCTTCAGTACCGAGGTGTTGTGGAATAGAGTCTGAAGTCGAGGGACGCGGCGGTAGCTCGACTGGTGTATCAATCGGAGGCAGAGGAGGTCCATCTTCCGCAATCGCCGACTCATCAATTGCTGGCTTTGCCGTGGCATTTGCCTGAGCGTCAGGCGGAGGCTTCATCGAGGGCCCAGTCTGCGATGTCTGGGGCGTCAACGGCAATTCCTTATCTGTAGACTCGGCTTTGTCTGAGGTCTCCGGTTGCGTCGACTCGCCAACTTCTTGTGAGGGCTGAGGAGTGTTCATCACCGGTCTTATCGGCGCACTGAAGCTGGCCCGGAGTGTCGATAGACGGCGAGGAGGCGCTTGCCCCGGTCCCCGTCGGGCCATCTTCGGTATGAACCGCGTCGACGATTTATTTACCTGGCTCGACATTTCGTCTCAAGTGTCTTTGAAGGTGTAATTGGATCAACAACGATGGTCTTCACCAGGGCTAATGCTGCATGAGGAAGGGAAAGTCCCGTTGGTCTTACAAAAAATTAAACCCACCACCCCTAATTTGTCAAACGCATAAAAAAATCAAAACATTAAAACAGCACCACCACAAAAATGAAAATTAAGGCTGCAGCTGAATGGAGCTCCAATGACAGCGGAAACCACTATGTAACGCATTTATCTGTTGGATCTAATGCACTAGCCTGGGTTCAAACTAACGGCAAAATATGGTTCGCTCCTTTGGGAGATTTTCAACAGGCTAAGAGTGTCAACTCTGGACCAGCATCTATAGAGGGATTGTGTAGGATCGAGAGTGGATTCGCAACTATAGACTCGGAGGGAGAGCTGAAATTGTGGGATCCAAGCACGGGAAAAGTCTCCGCTAGTACTAACGTTGGCGCACCTGGTACCTCCCTGGCTGTGTCCACTCTCGAGCCTACAAAACTCGCAATTGGCACTGCTGCGCAGCCAGACGCGTCTGTATTTATTTATGACGCGAGGAATCTTCAATCTCCATTGACGAAGTATGTCGACAGTCACAATGACGATGTCACGGACGTTCAATGGCATCCCAAAAACGCGAACCAATTGTTGACCGGCTCGACGGATGGCATTATCAATTTGTTCGACACTGGTGTAACTGATGAGGATGAAGCAGTAATCCAAGCCTTCAACCCTGGAGCATCGATCCACCGCATTGGCTTTTGGGGCTCAAAACGCATGTTCGCACTTAGCCATATGGAGACTCTTCAAGTACACTCTTTGACGGACGATAAAGTACATGACTATGGCGATGTTCGCGAAGCCTGGAATTGCGAATACGTTGCTGATTATGCTAATAGCTACTTCCTGGCCGGAAGCAATAGCGATTCAACCCTCAAACTTGTACCAGTCGTTGACAAAAAGCCAGGAACTGACTTTATAGATCTTGAAGGGGGTCATGGTGAAGAAGTATGCCGCGCGTTTGCGTTCAATGGTAACCAGCTATACACTGGTGGTGAGGACGGAAAAGTCAAGCTGTGGACTCTTCCCGCTCAGAAATCGACTTTACCACGGAAAGGTCCTCATAAGAAGCACAAGCATCATAAAAAGAAGCCTTATTAGTATTTTCGGTCTATTGTACATAAATATAGGCAACTCTAAAATGTTACGTCTAAGCGAAGTCTGCCAAGATCGTCTCTAGGCCATCGAGCGTGTAAGGAATATAAATAGTTTCAGTCGGACCCTTGCGGACCTTCTCAGCCATCTTGTGTTCATAGAACTCCGCCATCATCAGTCTAAAGTTCTGTTCATTTGACACAATGAATTCGGCCACACACTTATCGTACAAGTCGGCAGCTGCAATACCGTACATGGCGCTTCCGTGGGTCATAGGGTCGACCTTGTTTGCAACCATATTTTCGTACTGGACCATAACCAGCACCTTGTATAGCGCCTTGGCGTTTTGAGTAAGAGAAGCGAGAACAAACTTGACGCCATGGGAGCCAACAGCGGTTCGAATCTGGCCAAGAGCCAGGACATCAGTGTATGCGAGCTCTGCTGAGGGCTGAGCAAACGTTGGCGTATGATGCCAGATAAATCGCATCTTTGTGAGCATGTCTGGAGTCCACAGAAGAGGCGCATTGATGTGGTCAACCGTCACTATAACGCTGAGCTGCGGACTCGAAATTAAACGTGTCAAGAAACTCATTGAATCCCGCAATGCACTCCCATCAAGACTATGGATCACGAGAACCATGCGTTTTCCTGTTGTCTCCAGGTGTTTCAAAAGGATGATTAGCCGTTCGGCTGGAGAACGCTTCCAATGGACAATTTCTTGTGGCTCCGTTACAGCACTCGTGCATGTGTTCAAGATCTCTTTGAATGAGCTGGCAGGGTTGTACCCATTAGCCACGACCACAGGAAGTGGTGTGTCCCACCAGTCTATGAAATCCATCACCATCTGACGTTTGGACCCAATGCCAAAGAAAATAATATTGTGGCCCTGCTCTAATTCCAACGCCCATTGATTGTAGTATTCTTTGTATTTATCGGCGAGAACTTGTCTCGCTTGACGCAACTGGGGAGGTTGGTGGGCTACAAGCTGGACATATTCGCTGTTTTCGAGCTGCGGTGCCTTTGAGAATGGAGTTGTACTGATTTTCTCGCGTTGTTTGTGCTGGTCAAAATATCCCTCGTAGCCATCAATGAACAATGTGTTTTTATCCACGTTAAACGTTCTAGGTTCTCCTCGTCTTGTCCTCGCCTCACGCGAAGACGGCGCTGCCTTAGGTTTCCTCGGCTTGGTAGGGCTAACTTTTCGTTTCTTAGTTGGTGCAGGACTTGTCGGTACATCAGAGATGCTCGAGTCGGACTCTACAATTGCATCGCTCGCCGAACTTTCAAGCTCCTCCGCAGACATTTCCGCTCCAACAAAGTTATGCGTTTGGTCTAAGCACGTTTTCATTCAAACTTCCCACACACACAGCTGATCACCACCACTCGTGAAATATTTCACGTGAAGTCCTTTCGTGGTAGGGAATGATCACCTTCTGTCCCGCTTGCTCGAACGTCCTTCATATTGCAAGCGGTCAGGAAGGCAATCGGTTCGAATGCAGCACCTGCCCCTATGTGTTCCCCATTGATGCAGACACACGGGTATACGACAGAACCTATCTTGAAAAGAAACAAGTCGACGATGTTTTAGGTGGAGAAGGCGCCTGGGACAATGTGGACCAAACAGAAGTTCTTTGTCCTCGGACGGAGTGCTCAGGTACGAAAGCGTATTTCTACCAATTGCAAATTCGTAGTGCTGATGAGCCGATGACAACTTTCTACAAATGCGTCGTATGCGGCACGCAATGGAGAGAAAATTAAATAATTTAAAGTGGTCTAACCTCCAGCTGAGAGCACAAGAAGTAGATTTTTAAGATTGGCCAACGTTTGCTTAAGGTCCGCGACGGCAAGATCTCGAGAGTTGACGAGCTGCTCAATGTCCTTGTGGAGAAGGTAGAGGGCATATTCGACTCTGTACAACAATGCTCCCTTCGTCCACAGCGGGAATACGCGACTACCCTTCATTTGCGAAATGTCGTCAACGATGTACGACTGGGACCCGTAAGGAAACACGGGATACGGAAGAGCCACATCGAGATAGACACTGAGGGCTACAACGAGCTGGGCAACTAGGCTCAGTGCTGCGGCTACTTGGACAGGGTCATAATGATTAATTGCGAAGATGGAAGGAAGAACAAGGCCACATATGCTGAAATGAAATGATCCACCGGCTGGTTCTATAGGGAAGATCTCGAGCAACTGTCGCGCAAGCCTGCTCTGTTCGCTTCGTATTTGGGGTTCGAAATTTTCCAACTTGAGCTCTTTCTGCCTAGAGTCTGTCGACGACGCCGCATGCATAGCTTCACAGCTTTGTTCAAGATTATGACTCGTCTGGCTTTTTGAGCTGTTCAGGTCCCTCGTCCTCTTTTTTGCTCGTTCCGTGAGCATTTTTGTGCGTTGGGTGAACTTTTTGGTCTTGGCGATCCTGCGTTGGATCTCGATCACCTGCTGGTTCAAAACGATTGGTGATCCTGGAATTAGCTGGTCAACCTCGGCTTCCAGCGCCTCTGCTGAGTTGCGAACATCGTCGAGAACCTTTTGGAGAGTCCATAGTTCATTAAGAGTGCTGTAGCTCGGCGAGATTTTGCTCATTTGCGCTGGTTCTTTGAGTCGTATAAAAGAAGTCGGCACAAACATTCGTTGATCTTCTGATAATGCTGCCCATTCTTCGTCTTCAGTCATTTTAGAACACGGAAGTAAATGTCTCAGATCAAGGCTCGTTTCCTTTATGAGTTTCCATTCTGATCCCTCTTGTTGAAATACTCGCAACGCTACTCGGATGCTTCTTCCACTCTCTAAAGTCAATTGGCCCGTTCGCGACTTGACATTAAGAATTCCATCCTCCTCCGGTACAGCCGATTCGCTCACGAGTACGGGGGCTTCCTGGGCTGCGCAATATACTACTAAACGAGTGGGGGCCGAAGGCAGTTGTCCTACAACGAACCCAGACACTTGTCTTAGGCGCATCCGAGGATTAATATGCCTTCAATTGAAGAGCCCGAGTCGCCCAGTGCAACGCGTCAAGCGGCTTTGCGATCGAACACAAGACGGATCGATCCCAAGAGGAATTCAGAGCACACAGGTGTATCTAGCCAGTCGGTGGACCTTCAGGAACGGCGATATGCGTTTGAGATGTTACCCGAGAGACAAGCTGTTCGCCATGTGTATGCTGACTCAACTGTCAACATGTTGCCTGAGGACCAGTGGTGGTGGATCCAAACATTAACACCACTAACAACAAACACAACATTCAACTGGAGTTGCTCACCGAAAGCACTTATTTGGCCAGGGAAAAGGCATTGTTTTCGGTGCGATGTTAGAGGACATGTCACCATTGTCGAGCGTCGACTCGGATCTCGAAGGCTTGAGGAGCCGTGACAACATATGGCATGCTGTGCCAAGCTCGTACCAGTCTGCGAGATCTGCGTCGCTCAGTGGACGTCTGAGTACTGAGCCAATCACGTCTTCGGCTGATTCGCGTTCACGACGCGTCCAGTCTCGGAGTCGTCCTGCCTCTACAGCTGAACGGTCGCCTCTAGATGGTCGCGTTATGGAGCCTATATTTACCAAGGCAACTCAGATCACACTCCAGAGCCTTGATTTGCGAAACCGACAGCTTGAAGACAAACTGAGTGATGTTCTAGCCGAGAACCTGAAACTGAAGCTGCAGAAAGGCGAAGTCGACGATCTCGTCAAAACTAATAGACACCTGAAAGAGTTTCTCGTCACGCGAGACTTTGAATATGATCGAACAAAAAAGGCGCTCGCGAAAGAAAAGGAAAAGGCTGAGTCTTTGACAAAGAAACTCGATGAACAGACCGAATCATACAAGATGCAATTTGAGGAGATGCGCTCCAACCAGGCGATTTTAGAAGCACGAATCAAGGACATGGAAGAGTCTGACGATGCGGTTGAGAAGACTGAAGCATTGACTCGCGAGCTGAAAGCCTGTGAACTAGAAAGGGATAACCTGCAGTCGACCAAAGTAGTTTTGGAAATGCGAGTTAAAGACCTCGAGGCTACGGTTGCATCTTTACGGGCTCAATTAGACAGGCAGATGCCATATCCAGCACCATCGCCTCACGAAGAGAGAACAGCCTATGTTCCAAATGTCCCTGTTCCAGGCGTTCCTGCTCCAAGGGCTACTGTTGCCGCGGTCCCTGTCGAGGATACTCTAGGTCGAGGCGTCCCGGCAAAGACTGCTACGCGAACTCCAGAAATACCTCATGAGAAGATGCCCAGGTATTCGTCACCTGTACAGACTACTGTTCAAACTGCTGTTCCCCCGCAGCGCCCAACGTCTTCGAGGGATTCATATTTACTCGCTTCGCCTCCACTCACATCAAGGGAACAAGACCATCGAAGTCATTCCAAACCTTCCACTCCCGAACCAGCCGCAGGTGATCTTTCTCCTGATCAATTAGCTCTGCTTTGGGGTCAGCCACGATCTCCTCGCGACGCTTTATGGCTTGATGAGCTCGCCAAGTCGTTCCCGACACTAATAAAGCTCCAGCCTGAGCGGATCGTCGAATTGAGGAATATGCTCGCTCAAATGCGTCTCCAGTCGCCAGAGCCTGATAAACAGCTGGTCCTGGATCGCCTCGAGGCCAGTCTTAATGAGCAGGTCCAAAAAGCGATGCGGTAACTTTGGTGGAGCCCCATTATTTATTTTACTAGTTTTAATTTTTTTTTGGTCAATTCAGAAGTCCTGTCAAGGAGAATGTCGTATTCGGATCTTTAAAAGCGAAAGTAGGCCATTCAAGAGCCGGCGATTGTGCATTATCGGTTAAAAGGCTCAGGTGACCTTTAGATAACCGCTGACAGCTGCAGAACAGGGGCATGAGAAGTTTTTGTTAAACTATTCGACCACCAGAATCATTAAAATGTACAGTTGTAAATTAAGCCCTAGTCTCAAAACTTGAGTTTTAATTTGATATCTATCTTGATAGCCGACGTCGCGTCTTTATCTGTGCCGTGGCTGGACTTGTCTGACTTACTCATTACATTTCATCAGGGGCCATGCGAGCTACATGACAACGGCTGGCCTGGAGCGCGTTTTGGGGAACGTTCTTTTTTTTTTTGTGGCTCAGCAGGGGGAAAAGTCCGTGGGCTAGATACGGACACTCCGGGAGTTCTCCGGCAAGAATTCAGAAATGTACCGCTACGATCTGGACCGTTTATAGCTTAATGAGCAACATTAGGCGGGGCTTGCATTCTCGTCGTACTATACCGCAGCCGCCACAACCCCTCCTCGCGACCCCCCTAACCCAATATATGCACAGTCGTTATCAGTTGATTAGTCACGATTCTCCTAACACTGTCGCCGGGTATGTGAGGAATACAAATAGAGGCCAGGAAAAACGAGGACCCCCATCTCAACTTTGCAAACTGTTGACGAGCTGAACGTGAACATTCTGCCCCCTTTTGAGTTTTTGTGTTGTGTAGAGACTGAAAAATGGCGCCGAATAAATCGCAGTCTGTAAATCTCATACTGAGAGGAACCCTTCTCGGCTTTACGACCATCACTCTGGGTCTTATTGGTGCTATTCACGCGTACCACTACTTCAAATACCCCCGTGTAAATCTTGGTATTTCTGCATGTGTGATCACGATGGTATTTGGCGTTCTGTGTGGGCTTGTGATTCCGTTCATGGATGCTGGCGCCCTCAACGATGGTCTTGGAATGGTTATTTTTGACTTTATGGACTTTGGACTATTGTTGGCGAGTGCTGCGACGTTGTCGAACCAAAACGGACTGTGCCACAAGATTGTCGACAACCCTGTCAAGGGACCAGGACCCGGACCGCTGGGCTACTGTGGAACCTACCGCGGTGCAATTGCCTTCTTCTGGCTTACATGGGTTGTGTCATTTGCGTGCCTTGCATACAGCGTTTTTGTGTGGTACAATTGCACTTATGGAGATCGGTCGTGGGCTAGTTACACCCCAACGTTTGTTAAGCGTCATGTTGACACCACCACTGGCTACAAAGACGGCGACGCAGAAGGTACAGTAGAGAGCCCTGTGAAGGACACTGATGGTGTCCCGAACGACATTGCAGCAGAGACTGGTTCTATTTCTGATCCGGAGAAGTAGCCTCATACTCGTCTCGTCTGGGTAAATAATTTTGGAGGTTAATTCGTACGTATAAAGTTTTCTTAATTAAGTGTATTTCTTTTCGTTGCGGAAACCCAACTTACCACGACCATCAAAGAAATGACTGGCTTCCTCTACGTAGTGAAATAAACTACAATGGACTACTGCACTGTTCATCGATCGCCTGCTATGATCGCCACCCCAGATTGGCTGATGACCAACAGCGGAGACACGGAACCGACCCCGCACTCTGTGATGACGTGCGAAATCCGTAATTTTAGGCTCGAAAGTGAATTTCAATCTACAGACTAAAAAGCTCTACAACTTAGCCTCAGTGCGGGCAGCTTTGAGGACGGTGTCGAGGGCGGTGGCCTTCATGACGTTGCCCTTGACCTTGAGCTTGCCGCCCATGAACAGCTTCTGGGCATTGGCCTTGCCGGAGGCAAGAGCAGCAAAGTCGGCATCGGACACAATGAGAGTGACGTCAGGCTTCTTCGCCTTGCCCTCGCCAACAACGCCCTTGTCCTTGACGTCGAGGTACCACGACTTGACCTTGCCGTCCTTGTTCTTGATGTCGAACTGGGCGAGCACCTTGGCCTGCTTGACGTACTTCTGTCTCGACTCCTCGCTGGCACCGAGGCCGGCAGAAATGAGGTCGAAGGCAGCACTGGAGGGGAATTCGGGATCAGCAAAAGTCATGGTTTAATCGATTGGTCTTCTGAAGAGAGGAGATAGGGGTGCTCAAGGACGGTTGTTCCCGCTTATATACTAATCCCATGAGCTCCCAGTTCCCTCAGACCTAGGGTTGTCATCGCGGGGTACATGATGCCGGAGTGGGTGGGGTCTGCTTATTACCGAGGGAAAACTAAGCTGGAAACTGAGCCAAATCCTGTCCGGACAGTTTGCATTTCAGCCGAATGGGCAAGGGTGATGGTTCAACTGTCTGACTAGTCCGCCCCCCAGTGCCAAGACGGGCCGCACATATATCGAGCATGTGATGGGGCCCGGGCAAATCGGCCCATGATTTTTATCGTGAGATTTTGATCGATTTGGCAGTAAAATGAACCTGCCGGAGTAGACGGAATAGCTACGAGTCCGCAATACTGCTTTGACAACTGAATTAAAATCGTTGAACTTCGACTTCTGGCTTACTCTACCCGGTTTCGGCTTAACCCGGGTGTGGGTCCGTTTTCTCCAGCCTTTTTTTTTTTGGTGTCACTGGAGGTCGTCCTACCTCTAGGTTGCACCGGTACTGAACAGTGCTGTAGGTCATGTGCCGTGGTGGTACATTTATGAATTTATGCGTAAACCGATTAGGACGCTCAGCTGACTGGACCATTAACCATCTAAACAAGTGCCGTACTGCATTCACACTATCAGCATGATTCCCCAGTTCCTGTCTGTATTGGGCATTGCTGCCACTGTACTTGGAGCTCCAATTGTTCCAGCCGTTGACCAGGTTGAATTAGGTCCATCTGAACTTCGCATTGTCGAATTGGCTCCTGGTGTGCGTCACAAGGTCACATTCGAGGAGTTGCTGGCGCTTAAACGTGAGGGCACCAATTTTATTGATGTGACTGACCACCTGGACGACTACGATCGTGTCACTGCCAAGACCGTGTCCTACGATTACCCCAAGCACATGGCTTTCAGCGACGAGATCAATGACAAGTACTTCCCTGAGCTTTCGAAGCAGCACCTCATTGACAACCTGACTGAGTTCAGTGGATTCTACACCCGCTACGCCAAGTCAGACACTGGCCTTGAGAGCTCGCTGTGGTTGTACAATGCCGTTCTCGAGATTGTCGCCAATCGTCCTGAGGTCAATGTCAGCCTGTACGACCACAGCTGGCAGCAGAAGTCAGTGATTGCACGTTTCAAGGGCACCAAGCGACCTGACGAGGTGGTCATTGTTGGTGCTCACCAGGATTCGATCAATCTGTTGATGCCCACGCTTCTTCCTGCTCCTGGGGCTGACGACGATGGCAGTGGAAGCATGACCATCCTCGAGGCGTTCAGGGTGTTGGTTGGAAGTGGCTGGCAGCCCGAGAACACTGTTGAGTTCCAGTGGTACAGTGCTGAGGAGCTTGGACTGCTTGGTTCCCAGGATATTGCTAGCGATTACAGTGCCAAGGGCGTCAATGTGGTCGCAATGCTTGAGCAGGACATGACTGGCTACAGTGCCGGTTCTACTCGCGATGGTGGACCTGATTTGCTCGGAGTATTCACCGACAATGCCGATCCTGGTCTCACCAACTTCGTCAAGCGCATTGTGGACAACTACTGCACCATTGGCTACGTGGAGACCCAGTGTGGCTATAGCTGCAGCGATTATGCGAGCTGGACCTACATTGCTCATGCTCCCGCAGCATTCGTATCGGAGAGCAGCTTTGATGTGTTCAATCCCTTCATCCACACCACCGAGGACAAGGTGGACAAGCTCGACTTTGACCACATGATTGAGCATGCTCGTTTGACTCTGGCGTTTGCCGTTGAACTCGGCGGCGCAAAGCTGAAGCAGATTGGCGAGGAGTAAGTTTTAAATTAAGTTCTATACCAATTGACCGCCTGCGAAACCACCAATGAGACAACCACTAAAAAAAAATGACCACAAAATCAGTGGCGATCTACTACGAACCAACAATTTGACGCCACCCAGTATTTGTTTATTTCGAGACGCGCTTTTTGCAGATCTGTTTTTATGCACGTAAATTTGCCACTAATCATTCACACACCTCCACCACCACTGCCAAACGGCCCTCCCATCGATTATTACATATAAATGTGTCACAAACGCGAGACGCGTTCTATTGCTTCTCCCGACTCTGGTCTCTTTTCTTCCTCATTAAACGTGTCGCCACCACAGAAATGGCGTCCAGCTCTCAATTAGTTCCGCGATTCGCGGAATTCTTCAGCCAGCCTGAGCTGCCCAAGGCCTCTTCGGACCCCCTCGTGCTCCAGTCGGGTAGCGTCAAGGAAAAGAATGGATCGTGGGTGGTTACTGTTCACGATGGCGAGTACCACATCAGCGCCAAGTTTGATCCGAGCGTCGAGGTTCCCAAGGACCTCGAGGAAGGCTCCATGCTCGAGTTGACGAGCTACGAGTTCATCTACAACACGTTTTCGGCAGTGAAGCCGGTCGAGCTCCTAATTCTCGACTACAAGGTCGTTCCCGGACGCGCCGAGCTGCTTGGTGCGCCGTCTAAACTGAGACGCGACGAGTTTGAGGCGCTTCGTAAGGCTGGAGAACTCAAGCAGACTGCTTCTTCGTCGTCGTCGTCGTCTGCAAAGAAGACAAACAATAGACCCGACGGTGTGGTTGGCATTGAGGCACTGAGCCCCTACAACTCGTCTGCGGCGTGGAAGATCCGTGCTCGCGTCATGCAAAAGAGCGACGTGCGTACTTTCCAGCGCAAGTCTCGCGACGGCGATGGTGGTGGCCAGGGAAAGCTGTTCAATGTGACGTTTGTTGACGAAACTGGTGAGATCCGTGCCACGGGCTTTGAGGAGGCCGTGGACAAGTTCTACGACGAGCTTCGCGACGGAAGCGTCTACTATGTGAGCAAGTGCGACGTCCGGGCTGCGAACAAGCGATTCAACACCACCAACAACGACTTCGAGCTCATGTTTGGCCGCGACACGGAAATCACTCCTTGCTTTGAGGATGTCAAGGTGCCCGAAATCTCGTTCTCGTTTGTTGACAGCTTCGCAAACCTCATCAATTACCAGAAGGACTCCAACGTCGATGTGGTTGGTGTCATTAGCAGCGTGGGTCCCGTCGACCAGCTCACGTCCAAGACGACGAACCAGCCCTACTCGAAGCGTGACATCGTCCTCACGGATACGTCGGGCTACGCTGTCCGGACCACCATCTGGGGCGACCAGGCAACAAAGTTCAATGAGGAGGTTGGTACCGTTCTCGCCATTAAAGGCTGCAGAGTGTCTGACTTTGATGGCCGCAGTTTGTCGCTGCTGAGAACGTCCATCATCCAGGTCAACCCTGTCGAGGTACGACAGGCTCACAGCATCAAGGGGTGGTGGGACGATGAGGGTCGCAAACAACAATTGAATCCCATGCGCCAACAGTCGCACGATGTCGTTGACAACGGCGTTGCTGGCGACTCCAACGCTGCCAAGAACCTTCCGAAGACTATCAAGGAGGTCTACGACGAGGAGCTTGGACGTTCGGATACGCCAGACTACTTCACCCTCAAGGCCCGTATCTCACACATCTTCCAGCGCACCATGACATACGCAGCCTGCCCATCTGGTGACTGCTTCAAGAAGGTCATTGAGGTCGCCGACGGCTGGCGGTGCGAGAAGTGCAACAAGACCTACGACAGCCCCACCTACCGGTTCATTTTGACTGTTGTGGTCGGCGACGACACTGCTGGCGAGCAGGGTCTTACTCTCAGTCTTTTCGACGAGGTCGGCAGCCAGGTTCTCGGCAAGACTGGCAACGAGATTAACGAAATTCAAATGGAAAATCCCGATTCCGTCCGCGAGGTTCTCAACAGCGTGATTGGTGACGAGTACTCTTGGCGCATCAAGGCCAGACAGGATATCTACAACGAGGAAGTCCGGGTACGCTACCAGGCGCTGCAGGCAGTCTCTACAAAGAAGGAGGTCTTCAAACTCACAGACGCATTGTTGACCGAGATGGGATATTAAACTTATATATTATTTTGTTCATAACTAATTATCCTTTTCTAGTACTTTTAGTACTTCTCGGGCAGTCCACGCGCCTTGAGCCAGAATTTGGTTGCAATCTGCTTCGTTTGGCCCGAACCTCGTACAAGTTGGAGTTGCGCAACAAATTCAGATCGGACGCGTATATCTTGTTTCGCGAGATTGGGCGACGCAGGCGCATCAACGACTTCCTGCTGGAGCCAGCGACCAACTGCCCTGGGATGCTTGCGAGTCAGAGTCTGGAGAATATCTACAAAATGATCGAGGTCGCTCCGACTCGCTTGGCCGGAAAACTGCGTCATGAGTACGCGAACAACCTTCTGGCCCTGCTCTGCAGTGACGTATGGCGCATAGTTGACCCAAAATGACGAGGCTGCCCGGATAACGAACCTGTCTGAGCTCAACAGACTCGGAATCGCAAGGTCCTCTATGATCTTCTCCGGAACCTGGCTCTGCAGGGTAGCTGTCAAGTCTGACAGCAAACCCAATGTGTTTGTACAGGCATCCTGAGCCGCTTCTGGGGTGCTAACAATGTCCACCAGCAAACGTTGAACTAACGCAGGATTTAAAGGAACCTTGTCTGCGTTTGCGGAGGATACGACTCGTGCTGCAAGATCAACAACTGGCGGACGGCAGTCTGCGGGTCCCATTCTGAACTTGCTCAGCACGAAATCAATAACCTGGTCGGGGGCAAATGAATACGGGTTGTATTGCGCATCCTTTGGGGTTTCGAGGAGTCCATGTTTGAATATTTTGCACAGCGATGTGCACACATCCGAATCAGGGCTCTGGATCGCTTTTTGGGCAACGGCAAGGATCTTCCCACGAACTGTGTCCATATTGGCAGGTTGGCCCTGCAGTCGATCATAGGGTCCTTGGAGTCCTTCGCCAACCGCCTCGAGGAGTGCCAACATATCAAGCGTCAGCTCTCCGTCAAGAATCAGATCAATAAACCGACCTAACTCGCTTGCTCTTTGGCTTGAATCGGGAATCGCGTCGATAACCTTCGCCACTGCTTTGACGACTCGCGCCTGAGCGACCTGTTCACGCGACATGGCTGCCCTCAGGCCCTTGTACGCATCAATAAAAGTAGACGCCTCGCCAGCTAGACTCTCGTAGCAGGCATCACAAAGATCGGCGATACCACGAGATGCTGCCACCTGTAACGTTGGCTCGGCAAGGCAGGTGAATAAATAGTTGAGTGCTGCTGCCATGGCAGTAACATTCGTGTCGAATGACTTTGTGAACACGCCGATTGACAGCGCGGCAGTTCTGCGCACTCTTATACTTGGACATGACGATAGTTCCGACCACAAAAGTTGGCTATTTTGCACCAGAGTGCCAATCAACTCGGGATTTTTGTGGACAGTATCCTGGAGGCCGGTGAGGCAGTCGAGGGCACACTCAATCTCTATCCAGTTTTGAGACGCTAAGTTCGTGAGTACAACTCCGGCCAAATGCTCAATGAGTGGAGATCCAACTAAAGGATACACCACCTCTAAAAAGTCATGGAAATAGACTCGGAATGAACTGAATTCGACCCACTGCTTCTCCACATTAGGGTACAGTTTCACCCGCTCCCAGTATCGAGCGACAATTTCGTCCAACAATCCCTCTGCCTTGAACTGTTCAGGAGCTTCCTCAACGAACTCTGTCCAAAACTCAAGAACTTCACTGGCAAGTGGATCCTCTACGACTGGAATTGCAGGATTGGTCAGGACCTCTGCAATCCACCGATGAAACTCTGTGTTCTGATCGAGGTTTTCAAGACTTAATCGAAGGACCAGCCGCGCGAGTTCCTCATGGGAATCGGCATCTGTTCCAACGGAGCTGAGGACCCGCCTCAGAACCTCTACGAGCAGCAACTTGTGTTCCTTTGACCACGAGGAGCCATGAAGCTCAATTAAATCACGAAGGACCGATGCAGCCTCCTCGCTAACCTCTTCATTTTGGAGTAGTGGTATAACTTGTGAGAGCTGTGGTTCGAGAACGTCAAAAAAGCTTGTAGCCCACACTCTGTACATGTTCAATGACTTTTCGTTAGGTCCGATGAGAGAAACCAACAATCCAAGAAGAGGCTCAATTGCCGGTCTCAGTGAAGACTTTAACACTTGACTATCTTCAATGAGCATGGTCAAGAACTCACATCCCATCTCTGGGCCAACCAGCTGGACCACGGTGGTGATGAAAGGGGACCAGTTATCGCCTGGTGTCCGAAGAAAAAGGTTGGCAATCGTGGCAAGAATTTTGCGTATCACAAATGCCGAGTAGTTTCTCGAAGTGCCGATGCGAACCCACTCCAGAAGTGCGTTTCTTAGCACCTCAGCACTTTCTGATGTCACACCTTCATTAACCTTAACTGTGTAAGTTAGTGCTCCAAGAAACTGGGCATTGGCGTCTGCACTGCCCAACAACGCGTTGGCAACATCAAGAGAATCAGTGGACTTTTGCAGCGATTGGAACTCTGCCTGGGCTAATTGTTTCTCCTGTGCCGAGACCTGAGGATTTGAAAGCGCCCCTACAAGCTCGTAGACACGATCCATCCCCAGATGTGCTGAAAATAGTCGCCAAACGCCAAATTAATCCGCGACAAAAAGTGCGTCCCTACTAAGGCGGAGGAAGGAAACGCGCACACACACTCGTGATTAGGTGCGCTTGGGAGATTCTCGAAATGGCTTATGGTATTTGTGCCCGATTTCGCACATAGTGTAATGAAAAATATGGTGGATCTGCCTAATCTCCACTTGCAGACTAGCCCCAATTCCGCTGGTATGGACGTCAAGGAAATCGCTGTACTCTCTGACCACACTGCACGAGTGTGGCAGGTAGCATCCCATCCATCCAATAAGCTTCTTGCTAGCTGTTCCGCTGACCAGACCGCGAGAATATACAATGAGAAGCTCGAGCTGGTGGAGACATTAAAGGGCGTCCACACCCGCAGTGTTCGCTCAGTGGCATGGAAACCAGGTCCACCAGTACTTGCATTGGGTAGCTTTGATGCCACCCTAAGTATTTTCGCCTTCGAGGACCCCAAATGGGAGTTTCTTGCCCAGCTCGAGGGCCACGAAAACGAGGTTAAAAGAGTAGCATGGAGTGCATCACAACGATACCTTGCGAGCTGTTCCAGAGACAAGTCCGTGTGGATCTGGGAGGTGGACGAGGACAATGAGGACTTTGAGTGCGTTGCAGTACTCACTGAGCATACGCAGGATGTGAAACATGTGGCATGGCATCCCTCTGAAGATTTGTTGGCTTCTTGCTCGTACGACAACTCAATTCGTCTGTGGCGACAGGATGAAGACGACTGGACATGCACAGCCGATATAGTTGGCAATTGTACCGTGTGGAGCTGCGACTTTGATCCGTCAACAACTACTTTGCGCCTCGCAGCTTCAGACGATGACGGTGTAATTAAAGTGTACAAACGCTTGGCCCAACATGGAGGGTCTGAGCCTGGCCAATTGCCCAGTGTGGCCCGCTGGGAGTCATTGTCTGAAGAGTGGGAGCTTGAATGCGAGTTACCAAAGGTCCACTCAATGCCTGCATACGGCGTCAAGTGGTCGCCATCAGGCAATTTGTTGGCCAGTGTTGGCGGAGATGGACTTTTGGCTGTGTACAAGGAGCTTTCAAACGGTGTGTGGACTGTGTTGGCTAAAATAGAACAAGCACACGGCGTCTATGAGATCAACTCCGTTACGTGGCTGGGTCCAGACAAAATAGTTACTGGAGGAGACGACTCCAAAGTGCGGGTCTTCCAGGTCCAAAATTAATTATTTATATTTTAAATTGTATTGTCAACCGCTTCAGTCGAACCGTTTCTGGAGATATGAGACAGTGATCTGCGATTATTAATCTCCCCGACCATCACAATACAGCCACACACACAAAAAAAAAAAAAAAAAAAATTGGACACAGCTTAGTCGGCGACTTCTCAGTTCTAAACTTTTCACTACACAAGGCCAATGCTGCGTGCTAGAATATCGCCCCAATTGAGCTCGAGGCTCAGGCTGACGGGCTTTAGCCAGGTCAGAACCGTCAAGACGGGTCGTCCTGTGCAGGAGCCAGCAGTTATGGTTAATTCAGCGACGAAAGCAGCGCCTAGAGCCAGGTTTAGTGCGCCCCCGACGCCATTGACCTGGTCCTCGCCTCAGGACCGCATCACGAGAAACGCTTTTAGCAGCGACTATGTGTCTGCGTGGGCTCTTTTCGATGCGTGTCTTGAAAATAAAAATATGGACAGAGCTGAGTCGGTTCTGCTTGGGTTGACTGAGATCAGCCCTCTGCATGATGAGGTCGCCCTGGCAATCAACAACTATTTATTGCGACTCGCCGAAGTCCATGCGGGAAACCCAAGTGTCGTTACTGACTGGTTGAAAAAAATTGAGTACTCTGTGCCGCGGTTCAGGCCAAATGACGTTACAGAAGCAATTATGCTCAAAAATGCCTACCTCCCTGGATCCGAGTCGTCATTTACGAAATACGTTCGTGAGCACTACGGAAGGGACCCCAAAAAGCTCATTGCCGTTCTCAAGAGAGTCGAGGTTCTCGGTCTGGACACGCTGAGAGCCGCCGTGGATGCCGCGGATCTCAGTTGGTCGAAACTCGATAACCACACCTACAACTATCTGAGACACCACCAGGCTCTTGAAGAGGCAGAGCTTCAAAAGAAGCAGGGCATCGACCCGACGCAAAATGACGAGGACGCCATGCCGGCTCCAGTTCCAAAAGTTGGCTATGCGACTCTTGAGCCCACTGAGAGCGTTGGACTCAAGTCAATTCGCCATGCCCTTACTGGCCTTATGATTTCCAGTAAGAAGGCAGAGGCCACACTCAATGCTTTGCCCTTGGTTCAGGACAAGGACGTCACAAAGGACAACTATGTTGACTTCTTTGAGATTTCGAAGCAACTCAAAACTCCCGAGGAGAAGGCCAAGTTCGAGGAGATCATGAACAGCATCAACGAAAACCGCCAGCGTGCTCTCGAGACGCGTGGCGTCGAGGCTGCTCGCATGAAGTGGCAGTCGATCTTCGAAAAACTCGCCGAAGCTGATCACAGCCAGGAAACGAAGATCAATCTTCGGGGCCTGGAAACCCTGCTTTGGCAGTGGAACCAGGCGATGCTCCCGCTTGTTCGCAGCGAAATCGAGCGTCTCAAGGAGATCACAAAGTACCGCAGCGTTGCCGAGATCCCTGAGGAGGTTAAGCTCAAGTTCAGATCTGAACGTGGTACTGCTGCTAGCTCCGGCTCGTTGGCTGAAAAGTTCGAGTATGGACCGTATCTAACGCTCGTCAATCCCGACAATTTGCCGGCAATGACGATGATGGAACTTGTTCGTCTCAACTCCACGAGAGAGGGCGCTGATGGCGTCCGTTCCGTCAAGGCGGTGCTGAATGTGGGCAAGAATGTCGAGCTCGACTACCAGCTCGGCATCTCGAAGCAGTCGACGACGCGATCCAAGAACAATGACAAGTTCGGATCGCGATCCTCAGCTCGTCACCGTATCCGTACGCGAATCACTGCTGGTGAGATTCAGGCATGGCCGAGTACTGTGCGGGCCAAGATTGGCTCCCTGCTGATCTCGCTACTCCTTAAGGTCGCCAAGGTCCCTGTCACTGGTACCGATCCTGTTACTGGTGATCGTGTCACTGGTCGCGCCCCAGCATTCCACCACACGTACCAGTACATTGGTGGAAACAAGGTTGGTATGCTCCGTCCCCATCGTGTCGTGGCCAAGTACCTGAGCGGTGAGTCCACGGCTGCCATTGTGTCTCCGCAACTGCTTCCGATGCTGTGCGAGCCGCGTCCCTGGACTGCGTGGAACGAGGGCGGTTACTACTACACGCCGTGCAAGATTATTCGCACTCGCAGTGCTCCCGAGCAGCTCGCCTACGTTGCTGCTGCGAGCGAGCGTCAGCAGCTCAACCGCGTCTACGACGGTCTGAATGTTCTGGGAAGAACGCCGTGGACAATCAACAAGAAGATGTTCATGGTGATCTCCGAGATCTGGAACACCAAAAAGGCGTTCCTTGATATTCCTCCTCATGTTTCGCCCCAGGCTGACACGAGCCATCTCACTGTTCCCGAGCGTAGTGCGGATCCCGAAGTTAGACGTGACTATCTCCGCGAGGTGCGTCGATTGACTTTGGAAAATGGCAGGCTGTACTCTCAGCGCTGTGACCTGAACTACAAGCTTGATGTAGCCCGTGCGTACTTGGGCGAACGGTTCTACATGCCTCACAACCTCGACTTCCGTGGTCGTGCCTATCCGTTGTCGCCACATCTCAATCATCTCGGAAACGACGTGAGTCGCTCGCTCCTGATATTCTGGAACGGCCGCAAGCTTGGTCCTAACGGTCTCAAGTGGCTCAAAATCCACGTTGCGAACCTGTTTGGTGTGAACAAGGCGTCTCACGATGACCGTGTTGCCTTTGTTGACACGCACATGAAGCAGATTCGTGACAGCGCCGAAAACCCGCTCACGGGCGAGGGCTGGTGGAAGACTGGTGAGTCTCCGTTCCAGCTCTTATCTGCCTGCATGGAGCTCACTGCGGCCCTCGACCACCCCGAAGGACCGGAGGAGTTTGTGTCTCACTTGACTGTCCACCAGGACGGAAGTTGTAACGGTCTCCAGCACTATGCCGCTCTTGGTGGCGATGTTGAGGGTGCCTACCAGGTTAACCTCCAGGCCGCAGATCGTCCTCAGGATGTGTACAGTAAGGTTCTGGAGATTGTGGTTGACCAGGTCAAGAGCGACTCCGAGTCTGACGAGGATGTCAAGCGCCAGGCAATTGCGAAACTCGCTCTCCCGCACCTGTCGCGGAAAGTTGTGAAGCAGACCGTGATGACCCATGTTTACGGTGTGACCTTTATCGGAGCCCGTGACCAGATCGCGAATCGCCTGAAGGATATCGACAGTTTCCCTGACGAAGAAGTGCACAAGACTGCAGCGTACTTGGCGGCAAAGGTGCTGGGCGCCGTTCGCCAGCTGTTCGAAAGTGCGCACGAGATTCAGGACTGGCTCGGAGAGAACGCGACGCGCATCTCCCGGTCCATTATTGTCGGTAGCCCTGCCGAGGGCGAGAGCTACAGCGACAAGAAGTTCATGAGCTCTGTTATTTGGACCACTCCCCTTGGCCTTCCGATTGTGCAGCCTTACCGCGAGGAGAAGCGTCGGCAGATCCAGACGGAGTTGCAGACGGTGTACATTGAGGATCCATACGCGTTCCAGAGCGTTAATCCTCGGAAACAGCGCATGGCGTTCCCTCCTAACTATATCCACTCTCTGGATGCAAGTCATATGCTCATGAGTGCGCTGGCGTGCTCTAACGATCACATTGACTTTGCGTCTGTTCACGATAGCTACTGGACCCATGCGGGCTCAGTCGACATCATGAACAAGAACTTGCGCGAGCGGTTCGTGGAGCTGCACTCTGAGGACCTGATCGCGAAACTCCGCATCGAGTTCCAGCAGCGCTACTCGAGCCATCTGCAGCTGATCGAAATCCCCATCGAGTCCGAGGCTGGTGCCCACGTCATCAAGCTCCGCCAGGCGGCTCGTGGTGCCAAAACCACGCGTGGACTGGCAATGTTGGCTGTTCCCGAGCAGGTTGAGATGGAGTTCAAGGCTAACCCGGCTGCGGAGACGCCGCTCAGGTACATTGAGTCTCTTTCGGAAGATGAGCTCAGAAAGTTGTGCCTCGAAGCTCAGGAAATGAAGAGAGAGGCGTTGAGCGACGCTGCATACATGCGTTCGACCGAACACGAAGGCACTGGACTCGATCGCATTGGCGCTAGCAATGAAATCGACGAGTCTGAGTCGAAGCCGAAGCGTGGCCGCCGCATTGTGAGCGTGTTGGCACCTCTCAATATCCCGAACGTGCCGAAGAAGGGTTCGTTTGATGTCAAGCAGGTCCTTGACTCGCCGTACTTTTTCTCTTAGACAATCTTAGGTTGTTTGTACATAATTTTGTAGCATTTTATGATGTTTCCATTTAACATGGTGTGTTGTTTCTGTTAGCATGTCTCATTTACGATTTTGTGGTGATCAAAGGAACACCGTTGACTTTCTTCGTTGGATATGTACGCCAGTTACCCCTGTGTCACCTGTTTAGATAGCACAACAATCAATGTTCCCCGAAAACTCGAGGCAGATCCTACATATTAGACAACCTACATCGAATACTTTAGAATTGATATCTTTGTTTTTAGCCTGATTTTTATTTTGTCGCCAATTGCAACTTGCGTCGGTACACGGCTGGCGACACGTGACCGCGCGGTTTCGGAGTGGGAGATGGGGTAGACATCTCATGCAGGGCTATCAGGATGGGCGACATTATCATTATTCAGTCACCTTCTACAAAATACAATGGCGTCGTTTTCTTCAGTGCCAACAGAACCATGTGTTCCTATTCCGGCAAGTGCCGAGCACGGCGTGAGTATGTCTCTCCCGGAATGGAACCAGGCAATCAGATGGTGTGAGGGCGACATGTCCCTCCGATCCAAGGCCGTGAGCGCCTACCCGAGATTCTTCATCCACAAACGAATCACCGAATTGGTGAACTACCTCGTCCGTGAGTACGGAAGAGAAGGCGAGACAGCAATTATCCTTAGCACGAACAATGCTGCTCGGAGATGTAGAGACTTCATCCGTGAACGCGAGCCAGACATCCCATTGCGCATCCTCCAGTTGAACACGCCGAACAACGGGGCCCAACCTCTCGGTGCTAAAATCTCCGCAGTGTTCCTTCCCGAGGATAAATTCCTTGTGGCAAAACAGTACTGGCAACACACTGGCGAGGGCGTTTCTAGCCGCCATGCGCAATACTTCCTTGAACAAATCAACCCGTCGCAGACTCGTGAAGAGACCCCCGAGTCTCCGCGGGCAGAGTCCGAAGACCCTGAACAAAAGAGCGAGGATGCAGTTCCCAAGACCTTTGTGGAAGAGAGATTTGGCCGTAACCTGAACCTCTCCCAGGCTGATGATGCGAAGGGAGCGCTCCGGAGACGCATTTGCGCACTCGTTCAGTCCAGAGGACGCGTCAACCTCGAGCCCTCACACGTTTATCTGTACCCCACTGGCATGACGGCGGTCTTCTCCGCACATAGACTCGTACTCGAGGCGTTCGACTCGGCGAAACTTGGCCTCAAGAGCGTCTGCTTTGGTTTCCCGTACGCAGACACACTCAAGATCCTAGAGAAATGGGGGCCTGGCGCCATATTCTATCCCAATGGCGATGAGCACGACCTCGATGTGTTGGAGGCTGGTCTCAAGGACGGTTCGATCAAAATCTCGTCGCTCTTCTGTGAGATTCCGACTAACCCACTCCTGAACTCTCCAAATCTCCAGCGCATCCGGAAACTCGCCGACGAGTACGGGTTTGTGGTTGTTATTGACGATACGGTGGGCAACATCTACAATATCGATGCTCTCAGCTACGCGGACGTTACAGTTGCCAGTCTAACAAAGTTGTTCAGTGGTGACTGCAACGTCATGTCCGGCGGACTCATTCTGAATCCCAAGAGCAAGTACCTCGAAAGATTCGAGAATGTACTGCACGAGCAGTACGAGGATGCCTTTTGGCCTGAAGACGCCATCTACCTCGAGCGTAACTCGCGCGACTTTGGTCCTCGCAACCAGGTTGTAAACGCAAACACGGAGGCCCTTTGCGAGCTCATTCGTGAACCCAAGTACGAGTCAATCATCAAGCAACTCTACTACCCCAAGTACTCTGCGTCGCGGGCGAATTACGATGCGGTGCGATTCCCCGACGGCGGGTACGGCTGTTTGTTCTCAATTTTGTTCAGCGACCCCAAGTACGCCATCGCCTTCTACGACAATCTCGCCATCGCCAAGGGACCTAGTCTTGGCACGAATTTCACGCTTGGAAGTCCCTACACCATCCTCGCACACTATGCTGAATTGGACTTTGTAGAGTCCTGCGGCGTCGACCGCAATCTCGTCCGTATCAGTGTTGGACTCGAAGACAGAAACGAGCTTCTGGACCGATTCCGCACTGCCCTCGACAAGGCTCTAGCTGCTAAATAAACGTAAGAAAATGTCGCCGACTCTTTATATCGCCTGCGCACACCCCTAGCGGGCTCACAAACGACTCAAACGGACGGCAGTTATTCTGGCAGACTACCGACTATGAATGTCTCGTATAAACTGCAAACAATCTTGGAGCGTCTTCACCTGCGTTGAATGATGAAGAGAAAGCCCCAGTGTGTGAGATTTTCCTTTTCTGCGTGGACCAGAGACCACGTGACGATAATATTTGGTAAGACAAAAAGAGGAGGATTTTGGCTGAGCGGTTTGGGGAGCGCGACTATGGCCGGAGAGTTAGTCAGGCCCCCGGCATTGTGATTGGCTTCTCAGACACTTTCATACAACCATCACGATGTTCCTCAAAGGTCTGAAGACGTACCCCACGCCCATTGCCAAGCCCCTGTGGGCCTTCTTCATTGGCGGTGCTGCCTCCTACTACCTCTTCGGCAAGATCGCTGATGGTCTCGCTGGCACCGACGAGTTCAAGAACGATCCTCGCAACCCCAATGCCGGCAAGGCTCACCACTAGATTGGTTTGAGACGATCATGACCACCAAAAAGTCACCGTAGCTGGAGCCAGCTGAAACTATTGGAATTTCGGGTGTCGGTTGGCACCTCTACATTATGTATTTAAGCTTCTTTCTAGTCTACAAACTCCAGTTCGGGTTTGGAGCCGGTGAGCTTCTCGACGATGGTCTGGGCTCTTCGCGCCGCTTTCTCGGAGGGCACTTTCTTCTGCTCGGTCTTCAGCTCTTTATTTTTCAGTATCCCCTTGGGCTTTTTATCATCGGTCTTGGTGGGTTCCTGCTTAGATTCAGCCGGTTCTTCCTTGGGCTCGTTTTCGGGTTCCTCTGGAATTGGCTCTGTGACGGGCTTCTCGCGCATGAATGTGTTCCATTCATCAACGACTTTCTGGGCTTCTTCTGCGATGCGGTCCTTGGATCCTCCCTGGACACTCGCAATGTATGCTATTAATGGCTCGCTGTACTTTTCGTCAATTGTGTAAATATTGCGCAGAATCCAATTCTGTTTTTGCTTTGAGAACTTCCAATTTTCGCGATCCTCGCTGAACTGCCGCAAATATGCGAGCTGGTCCGCCTCTGGGCCCGGTTTTCGTTCGTCCTTGGGCAGTTTTTGTCGCTTTGCAGGCTTCTTGGGATTGTTGTCTGCAGTGGCCGTCGCGGCATTGCGCTTTAAGCCCGCCTCGAGAGGATCGTATGCATCGGTCGCCTTAGGCTTTTCAACTTTGAGACCAGCCCGTTTCCAAGCGGGAATGTGTTCCTCGCTCATGGCAGTGCAGAACCTGAAATTTTCAGTTGGGAGATGTGCGTTTTGGTGACGGGCTAACGACGAGAGCCTGTTCAGATGTCGACCGAAAGAGCAACTATAAATTGGAAAGCGTTTTCTTTAGCGTGAATCTAGCCACAGCAAATTTTAATCTACTGAAATTCGAGATCAACATCGACGACGCGCGACAAAAAAAAGACCCCCGCGTCGATGCGAAATGGCACGTGACCAAAAAGATAGGATGTCCCGCGGAGCACCAGCTGATAAGCTCCCAACGCAGGCCCACACATCTTGTCAACAATTGACAATGAGCCAGATCGAGAGGGTGGACAAAAAAGAATGGGACAACAAGGTTTCTCACTATGTTTGCGTGAGCAACGAGCAGCTTGGAGCTAAAGTTTTGTCCTGGAGCGATGAGTGGTTCGCCGAAGCCGCGAACCTGATCAAACCCAACGCGCCAGTCGTCGAGGTGCGGTTTGTTCCGTCTGGACGATGGTACGACGGCTGGGAGACGCGAAGACACAACCCCGAGCCGAGTGATTGGGTCGTGATTGAGCTTGGCGTGCCATCTGCCCGCATCTTTGGGTGCGAAGTTGATACTGCCTTCTTCAACGGTAACCATGCTCCAGCCATTTCCGTGGAGGGTGCGTACGTAGCTCCAGGAACCCAGTTCGACGCCACAACCGTCAAATGGGAGGAAATCGTGCCTGAAACACCTTGCGGCCCGAGTCAAGAGCACTTTTTCGTGCGCACTAGTGGCCTCACCACTAATGCATACTCGCACCTTCGTCTCCACATGTATCCTGATGGCGGCATTGCGCGTTTCAGGGCGTGGGGATCGCCGGTGCCTGTATTCCCCGAGTCCACTGATGCAGTGATCGATATGGCGTCGATCGCCAACGGTGGTGTGGCCATTGCATGCTCTGATCAGCACTTCAGTCCTGCGAACAACCTGCTGTTACCTGGCCGTGGAACTGATATGAGCGATGGCTGGGAAACCTCGCGATCGCGTGAACCTGGCCATTCTGACTGGGCAATTGTGAAGCTCGGAGCTCCTACACTAGTCAAGGAAGTGGTAGTCGATACTGCCTTTTTCCGGGGTAACTTCCCTCAGAGTATCCGCATTGAGGCGATTTCAGCGCCGTCGAACGAAGCCGCTGCCACTGCGTCCGCGTCTGAGTGGTCCGAGATTGTACCCCGTTCAAAGACTACCGCCGACAAGGAGCACAGGTACGCCGTCGATACCGACAAGCCCTTCACCCATGTGAAGCTCGTGCTGCTCCCCGACGGTGGTGTCAAGAGACTGCGTGTACTCGGAACTAGAGTTTAGAGACCAAGTAAATAGTGTACATGCTTTTTTTTTTAGGGAGCTTCTTTTGAAAAAGAAGCAAAACTTCTGTTCCAATTGGCTGCGCCAATTGAGGCTCGGATAGAAAAGAAAGGCTATGTTTCTTGTTAAGGCTAAAACAATTGGCGTAGCCAATTGCCACCAAAGTTTTGCTTCTTTTTCAAAAGAAGATCACCCCAAAAGGTAGCCTTTCGCTCAAAAGACGAAGAAACAGAAAAGTTCGTGAAATGGGAATAAAAATACAATGGGAATTAAAGGGAGTCGTTAACAGCCCCAAGCACGGCTTCGAGCTTCGAGGCAAGGCCCAGTCGGCTAAAGTGCGGGCCACGAGTGGAATGCAGGGCACTGTCTAATGGCCAGGTGAGTACCTGGCGCTGGTCGGTGATAAGGATGAGAGTATTGTGGGTGTCGTTGAGCACGAGCTTATTATGGTCGCGGAAATTGAACTGGAGTGTGCCGTCGCTGAGCACGAACATGATAAACTGGGAAAGGCGCTTGAACTTGTACACAAACGTTCCGTCGCAGCAGTCGCCGCCAATACGTGCAGGCGTCGCAGCCTGGCCAAGACGCTGGTCCATGTATCCGTGCACAAACTTCATCACATCGACCTTCTTCGACCGTCTCCGGTCAGGCGTATCTGGAGCAGTGCGATGGAGCGTCACATACCCTGGCCGGGTGCGGTGCTCGTAGTACATGAACGTGTTGAACGCAGGGTCCATGCGCATCGTCGTGCCGTCGCGGAACAACACACCCACAGCGCCGTCGGTCAAACCGTACGCGAGACCCCAAGTCTCGTCAAAGTCGGCCCACTTGGTTATGTACACGGGCGGCTGGGGGGTGCCGGTTGTTCGTGAGTTTGGTTCAGCATTCGGATTCGCAAGCATTTGCTGGAGAGTATTGCTGAGATTCTCGAGACTGGAGCGAACGGGCTGCTCGACGTCTCTTGAGCCAGACGAAATGGGCCTGGTTGTACTTGCGCCAATTGTGCCAAATGTGCCTGCTGGTCGCGGAGGTGCAGCAACACTGCTCACCATCGTGCTGTAGGTGTTGGTATTGCCAGAGAAAATGCGGGTGGCAGCAGCAGCAGCGGCCCCAGCCACGGAGGAGGGCAGATGCGATGTAGAAGTGCGAACTGCGGCAGGAGCAGCCACCACCGAGCCAGAAGTCACGCGATTTCGGTCCGGACGACGCACGCCGCGACTCACCACCGGAGAATCGTAGTCGGCAAGCGCCTTCTTTCCCCCAGGCAATGCAACAACCTGGTACTTGTCTTTTGTGGTGGGCGGAGAGATGGAGTGGGGCAGAACGTGCGTACCAGCATCAGTCTCGAGAATTTCGGTGGCAGTCACCGGCTCAACACCGGCCGCTGATGAGGGAGCAGCTGGTGCCACAGGTGCATCGTGGAGATCGAGTCCACATGCGACCTTGGTCGTGGCGAAGTTCACGCGCGAGTCCTGGGGGGTGGCATACAAAAACGGCTCGTGCCTGAGGGCTGATGCAGGAATGCTGGTCACGAACGTGCCCGTGGTCATCCACTCGTGCGACAAGATGTCCTCGATGGTCGCGCGACGGGACTGGTCGGGATCGAGCATGCGCTGGATAAGATCGCGCGCCGCATTAGAGCTCGTGGTGGCCGCATTGCTCGGGAATCGCAGGTCGTGGTGCTTGATGCGCTGGTAGATCACGTCGACGTTCTTCTCCTGGAACGGCGGGTTGCCGAACAGCATCGCATACAGAATGATGCCTGCTGCCCAGATATCAGCAGGGAAGCTGTGTTCGTGGGGTCTGAGCAGAACCTCGGGGGAAATGTAGTTCGGGGTGCCGCACACGGTTTTGCGGCGCTGGATCGGCGAGTCGAGGCGTGCCGCAAGGCCAAAGTCGCCAATCTTGAGATTCATGTCTGCGTCAATGAAAATGTTGCCGAGTTTGAGATCGCGGTGGACAACGAGGCGCGTGTGCATGTAGTGGATAGCGCCAAGCAGCTGCATCATGAAGAAGCGCGCCTCGACCTCGGTGAGTCTCTTGCGCCTGCGGACCATGTCCATCAGGCTCTGGTTCGCGCACATTTCGAGCAGAATGTAGACGTTGGTCGTATCCTCGAAGCAGTCGACGAACTGCACAATGTTCGCGTGCTTGAGGGCGCGGTGGATCTTGATTTCCGTGAGCAGTTTTGCGCGCGTCTTTTCCGACTTGAGCGATGCCTTCGCCAGGGTCTTGGCCGCATAAATGTCACCATTACCATCGTTTACCTGGAAACACCGGGCGAATCCACCCTCGCCAATGCACGATCCGCGCGCATACGACTGGCCATGCTTATTCTGGATCGTCGTAGGCGGCGTATTGCACAACTCGCTCGGCTTCATCTTCTTTTTGGGCGCAGTACGAGGCTGCGCGGACGCCGCCGGCAGCTCATTTTGCCGCTTCTCATTAATAGTGCCAAGCGGCCGCGTCGGCGTGCGCACTGCCTGCATTTTTTTTCTGTTCTGGTGGTTGTTGTGGTAGTGCAGGAGTGGAGGGTGCTGCGCAGTTGTATTTATTTTGGTGGTAATCACCCTCTGGGTGTGTTGTTTTGGACGTTTGTGATGATCTATCCCAATCAGGAAACTGAGGTAAGGTCCCACCTCGCCAGCTTGCTAACACGCGTGTGCTTATCAGTTAATGTCGAAGCTGGCTGGCACCGGCCAGGAATTTAAATTGGTTTTTATTTTTTTAAATTGCTGTTATTGTGCACCGTCAAAATGGTCGAAATTATCGCTAGCTCGCTCTTGGCTCGACTTCAGTGCTCAGCTGACTATGTCAGCCCAGCGCGAGGTCGCTATTTTCAACTCGCATGAATCAAAATAGCATCCATGTTTATATTATTTTTGACACAACCGAAAGAGATTTGGTAGTGGACAGGACACACGTGCACGGACCAGTCTCTAGTATTCTAGCTCCAGTGCTCTCAGCTGACACAATCTCTATCTATGATAGCCACCAAAATATACAGGCATCGTGAGTGGCAGGAACATAATAATAAACGAAAGACTGGAATTGCACTTTAATTTGGTGGTGCTCGCAGTGGCCAATGGCTGTGATTGTGGGATCACGAGTCTCAAAGAGGCTGATGCGGCTGACACAGTCTCGCACCAGTGCATGTTCCCTACACCCGTCAAAATTTCAGTTAATCAATTCGACTCAATTCGCGATCATCTCCCCCGGAGATTGAGAGTTCGTGGTTAAATACCTCACCACTTCACCCGTCCGCGTGACTAACCTCTACACAGCAAGCTCACTCTCCCGTAGCGCTATGGACAGCCTTGGCGGCTTCCTCCACGACCATGCAGTGGCCCTGTTTGCGAGTCTGCTGCGGTTTCTGGGCACCTCGCGAGTTGCCGAGGTTCCAGTCCTCAACTGGTCGATGATCATTGTGTATCTGTATGCGCTTCTGAAGCTGTCGCTCAACTTCCGCCGGTACTACGCCGTGACGGGCCTGGGGACCACTGCCCTGACGAATTTCATATTGTTTGGACTCTCTGATACACTTGCACAAACATTGAGGAATGTGGCAAAGTTCAGGGCCAGCAGCACGGACCCCGATGCGTACGAATCGCCGTTCTTCAGTTACATCCTCGAGCATGGCAGGGCAAAACGCATAGCCCTCGACGAAGCAGACGACGATCTCGCCGAACTGGGTCTCGCCGGTGCTTCGCCAACCCCTCCTGTCGAAGTATCGCCTGAGAGCTTGCCAAAACTTTTCGACTTTAGACGACTGGCCCTGTTCAGCTTGTACGGACTGCTTGTATCGTTTGTCCAGAGCCCTTGGTACATGTTCCTTAACGTCGCCTACAACAGCGGCGCAAAACTTATCACTGTCGTACAGCGCGTTGTGGCCGATCAGCTCTTCTACTCTCCGATCATGCTCGTGGTGTTCCTTAGTTACATGACCATTGTGGTTGAGCGTGGAGACGCTGAAGCCGTTAAGCAAACTCTTGCGACGCGGTACTTGCCAACCCTGGGCGTAAACCTATGCGTTTGGCCTGCCGCGCAATTCATCAACTTTCTTATCATGCCACGGGCAGCGCAGATCCCATTCTCGTCTTCGCTTTCGGTTCTGTGGAACACCTATTTATCGCTAAACACCGCGTAGCCATCTATTTATCTTCTTCCGCTTGTGCATCAGATCCTAGACATGATATTCATGCACCCCTAAAAAAGGTTCAAACCAAAAATTCATGCTACATATTTTATTCCCACGCTCCAGCCATTCTTTTTGCAGCTCACCATGGACATGGCAGCGAGACTCAGATGGGTCGATATGATTGCCGATGGACCCGACCCGGCCAAAGTCAGTGTTCGGATCGACGGCATCCATCTCTACACTTTTGTCAAGGTATCCTCCAATCCCGTCAGTCGCATGTGGTTCATGTACAATCTCGAGACGGCAGAAACCATTGCCAAGCTTCGCGTATCTCGCCTGCTACCCAGTGTATCCTACAAGTCTCTGAGTAGGACCCATCTCGGAAACCACCAGATCCTCGAGTGGTCGTCTGCAGACTGGCCGGACTCGCGAATACGCTGGCGATTCGCAGACCGGTCTCTAGTCAAGGTAGAAGACGAAACAGTCCTTTTGCCAGCGTTGGCAGTGCTCGAGCAATTGCCCCCTCTTAAGCATTGGGAATCCCCAGTAAGGTTTTCCATGGGCTATCGACGTGCGCCTGGCGAGGACGACCGGACAGTAGAGATTCTTTCCACGGCGTTCTTGGCTGCGTGGTTATGGTCGAAATCGCCTCCACCGCTAGTTGAAACATCGCTTGAACGCGTGAGAGATGCGTTCATCACCTGGCTCAGGGACGTGTTTAAGTTGTCTCGCGTCTGCGAAGCCAGCGGCTGCCGTTGAATGGACAGTACTCTCCGGCAGCCTGTATCAAAGCTTTGGCCAGCGGAGATTTGTCTACAACAGTCGATGTTGTGGGCAGGATTGAGAATCGGCCATCGGCAGACTCGCGTGAATCCAAAGTGAGCGTGGGCAGCAGGGTAACTGCACACCGTCGCCATACGGAGCCGCTCTTGCTCGTCAGGACATTGCTTTTCTGGGAGAAGTCGAACGCTTCCGAGAAAAAGCCTCCTGAAACCTCAATTTCGCGCGTCTGTGCAGCCTTACCAGTGTAGCTCTGGATGACCGCAGCGTCAATAGGACAGCTCGACGTCTCATGCTGCAGAATCAAACCAATAGCCTCACGAGCTCTTTTGGTGAGAGCTTCGCGTGTTTCTTCATCGGAAACAGCCCATTGGAGCCTGATCTTGTCAAACCACGGTGAGTCGAACAATTCTACGACTTTTTCTTGTAGGCTGTGGCTGTTCTGACTCGGTTTGAACTCTTCCAACGGCGGGATTTTACTTGTCGTGAGGTCGATTTCCGGGCTGTCTGAAGGTTTTGACTGAACCGCATTTGCCAGCCAATACGACACTGCGTCTCCAGCACCATATTTGAATGGCTGAGGGTCATCAATAGGAATAAATAAAAGCCGTGCAGACTGAGTAGATAAAATGGGTGCTCTCCACTCGTTCGGCCGCACGGTATTGTAAAGCACTGCAAGCACAGGCTGGCTCGGGTGTTTTGCGACGCCAAATATGTGCAAGTTTGTGCGTTTGTTCTTTGCAAAATACTTTTGTAGGGCTGGGAACCCATGCACAAAGCCCTTGTTGGACAGGGCGAGCCAATTGCCGTCTCCTAGAGACGCAAGCGTGATGAGATCCCGCGTGTCAAGCTTTTGCTCGACGAGTCCAGGGAGTTTAGTGACTTTGCCCGTCTGGGCAACGATCACAGCATCTGGCAACACAAGAACACTCGACACAAGATGCTTCGACGGCTTCAAGTCGAAGTGCAGATCATCAACTCCAACATCGCACAGCGTATTATCGCTCATGGCTGTCACCATACGCTCGCCCAGGGTTGCGATTTGGATTACAGGCTTGCCGAGAGTGTACTGGCCACAATCTGCAGCACGTGCTGTTGAGTTGTTGAAGTCAAAGAGTCTGACGCCAGATGAAGTACCCACCACGAGGACCTGGTCTCTCCACGCAATGCATTGACCTCTCCCACCTTCGATATCTCGAACATTTAGTTGCTCTGTGATTCTCCACACATGCTTGACACGACTCATAGCTACGTAAATCGCGCCTCTATTCGTCAATGCAGCTAACACGCAGCCCAATCCCGGCAAGGGAGGTGACCATGCTACGTCAGTGACTGTATCCTTCGCAACAGGGCATCCCCCCGAGGATTCGCCAATTCCAAGCTCGTGGCGATGCCATTGGTTCTCGTCGCGAATCCCCAGTTCTGAAGAGTTGGACAGCACCTCAGCGTCTGGCTCGAGCAGCACCACGCCGTTCGTCGTGCCTATTGCCAACACTGCATCTGAACTCCACGCTAGCACATTACAGGCGAGGGTCGGATCTATGCGGGAGATCTTGACCTCCATGTTAGCTTGTCCAACCAGATCAGCGCGACGACTGTCAAATCTATGCAAGCGGGGGTCCCACGCGTTTTGCTTTCTAATCCCACGAACGTTCGTTCCGATCTACAGGCCAGGGACACACGCCAGCCTCCCTAGATGTTCCGGAAGAACTTGATCTTCGTGAACACCTGATGGAAACTAGATGAACACTGTAAAATTTCTGTACTAGCTGTGTGGCTGATGTTCAGAATATTTTTCTCGTGGGGCTCGATTATTTCATACCCCAAAAAATTTCTGTAGATTTAATAGAAAAAAAGTCCCCACGCATCACCTGATCAGACGATCGGTGCTTCCTATAAATAGCATTGACGTCATGGTGCAGACTCCGCATAGATACCAATCCAGCGCTTGTTTAGCGCCGTTCGCGGATTTTTTAGCGATGGCCTGCAGATCGTGTCGAGAGCCTTAAAAAAAAAAAATTAAAGAGGCAGTAGCGACGTAGTAGCCATGGCTTGATCCTGATGTGTGTGACCTACAACAACTTATTGTATACTATCGCATCCATCTTCATACAGCTTTTCTCAGCTAAAAGCCGCTACAGGGCTGTTGCTGATCGCCACTGACGGTTACCCCAGCATCTAGCAAATAAGCACGCCGTACGGCGCTATGCATGACGACCCTAACCTCCGGAGACTGATAAAAATAGTGCCTAGTAACGGCACTAGAGCTTCGAGTTGGGGCACGAACAAGTATATAAACCGCGAGGTTTCCACCAGATTGATGTCCAGACTCAAACCATCTTCCCAATGCTTTCCTCCATCTTCCTCTCCGCCACTCTTCTCGCATCTTCTGCCTTTGCTCTTCAGGAGTACGGGCTCGTTTCGTCGCACTCTGGCGACAGTGAGTACCACCTCCGCCCCATCTATGTTGGAGCCGACAACGGCCTCACTTTCGAATCGGGCGAGCCCTGCAATGTGTCGATTACTCCTGAGAACAGGCTTGTTGTCTACACCAGCAGCGTGCCTGAGGGCCAGTACTTTGCAGTTCTCCCCGACAACTCCGTTGCACCTGGTGACGAACACAACTCGACAACTACCCGCTTCAATTTCTACTACCAGCGCTCCAACAGCGTCCTTGAGTGGGGACCTGACGAGCTCAGCACCTTCTACGGCTGCCCTGGAGATCTCACCAACAGAGTTTACGCTGGCTACCCGCGCTCTCTGTGCACGGACCCTCACTATGTTGAGCTTGTTGCCTTCCCCTACAAGGAGACGACGACGACGACCTCGACTCCTCTTTCGGGTCCCACTTCCGCCTAGACGCCAAAAATCATTCGCATTCACCTTCTAAATAGGTTTACATTTCAATAGTTCTAATTCATGATTTTCTCTACTAAGAAGTGCAACGACCAACAAAACTCAATCGGATCCGTCAATTGGACCAAACTATTGAGTTTCTTTAACAAAAGAAGAATACACCAAGCAAATAAATAGTTGAATCATTATCATTTTACGGACTGGGTCCTATTTTCATTACTCTAGAGCTCCTCGAGATCCGCAAAGGTCTCGGCTTCGTTTACTTCCTCCAGCAACCACGCCTTGCCTCCCCAGAATGATAGCATCACCGGTAAAAGTGCCAAGGAATGCAGGGTGGCACAAAACACGAGCGCAAGCCACATGCGGAAGTAGAACACAACAAAGATGCGCGAATGGGCAAATGCGAGCACAGAAACGCCAATCAGCTTTGTGACTGCAATGCCGCCAAACACAGTACCGCCCGTACCGGCGACGGCGTTATAAGCGCGATCCGTGCGCGTGTTGCCCCGAACGCCAAGCGGCGACACATGAGGCACGAACGTGAACGACCGTGCAATGTGAATGCAGAACTCGACGCCAAGTCCGACGCAAATCACAAGATTCACAAGACTCAGCGCATTCAGAGATATACCCAGCAACACCATAAGACCCGCAATGTTGACGACCATTATAGCGACGACACTTGTTACCACGAGGGCAGTTTTGGGGGAACCCAAGAGGACGGTGCCAATGGCAAGAACAAGACTCAGCGCAACTATAATCAGTACGACGGTGTCAGTCGCAATTGTGCGGTACTGGGCGAAAAACGGATAGAACACAGAGTAGGGGAAAATGCTCAAATCAGTGTCCTTCTCCATCACTGCGGCTATATCTCGTGCTGCGTTGTACGCCTGGATATAATCCTGTTGTGTTCGCAACGGCGTGTGAGCGGTGCGGTAGTGTACAGCGTCCAACTTGCCTTGATGTTCGTAAATGCTTGTTCCGTACGGAGCCTTACCGGCAAGAGGGCATTGCAGAGAGTTGTCCGCCTCGAGCCACAGGTCCAGGTAGTGCGTGAAGTTGTCGCCCTCGGGGAATCCGTTCATGGAGTAGTCCCATTGTTTGTTCGCATAGCACGGCTTGCCATTCTCAAGGCAGCACTTGTTGAGCTCGGGATTGAGCCACTGGAAAAAGTCGTCAAGCCATGATGCGGGTGAACTCGCAAGATAACTGACAGCGGGACGTTTTCGCTCCTGCTCCAATATGTTCGGCACGGAGTTTGTTAGACACGTCGAGAATCGGCTGCAAAGAGCTCTTTGGTTTTCGCGCCATTCAGCTCCAGGACGTTCAACAACAAAATACACCGGTGGCCCAACACCCAAATATGACGACACATCAGAAAAGTAGTCCACCAAGAACGAATCCTTTGGCACTGCAAGACGCTGGTCGAGACCCAGCTCAAGTCGTCCAACAATACTGAACGACAGCGCGAGCCACGCCATGAAAATGACCATGACAACTTGTTTCGTGGCTCGTCTCAACAGCAGCGGCGTGTATTCGGCACTGAACAGGAAGCTGAACCTGCGAGGGTCTCCCTGGCGGTAGCCCATTGGCTCCTCCTCAGAATTCTGTAGTTCTTCCTCCTCTTCCTCCTCTCTTTGCTTCTTGACGCGCCGCTTGAGATGGATCGCCGTAGCGGCAACAAACATCGTGAGCTGGAGCGTCGAGTTGACAAGAATCGCTACGGCAGCGATCAGAGCAAAGTTGTGCACCGCAGGCATGGGAACGAGCGCACCCACCAAAAAAGTAGCTGCTTCACACGAAGTACTAAGGAAGATGCTTGGCCCAACAGAGCCCACTGCACGCGCCACATGCTCGTCAATTCCTAACTGCGGCGAGAGTTCGGTCACGAGCTCTATCTGATGCGCAATGAGGAAGATATTATCGACCCCGATAGCCAAGGCGAGAAACGGAATAACCTCAGTCACAACAAAAGAAAGGCTGATCCCTAAAAGAGCACAAATGCCCAGTGAGCTGACCACTGACAAGAGCACCACAAGAATGCCAAACAGACCAAGCCAGAATTTGGATGCTCCACGGCCAAGCGCAAGGGCAACATATGCAAACATGAGGAGGTATGAAACAACCACTACTGATACGTCGGTTGTAGAGCCGCGACCTAGTTCACGCTCTAGAGAGCTTTCGACATTGTAACTGATGCGAATGCCGCGATCGTGCGCTTCGCCCACTAAAGTGTTTTTCATGAACGCTTCGAGTTCGAGCTCCCATTGCTCAACACGCGCAAGATACACAACATCTTGCTTGTTGTTGACTACCCACGTGGCGACCAGAGCTTGAGAGTCGAACACAGACGTATTATAAGTGCCAAACACAAGTCGCGGATCAATAGGCTGCTGGTAGGCAGGAAGACATTGTACAGGACTCTTGACACACTGTTCGATTTTGGCGTGCCAGTTGGCTTTCGGAGGAGCCTTACCGCCAAAGTACTGGTTGACGGACTCAACGACGCAATTACCATCACCCAGAGGTGTGTAGCAAAAGTCCGACAATCTGTCATGAAGAATGTTGGTCTCAAGCTCAGCCACTCTCTGCTCGACAGACGCCCACCATTCCAGCGTTTCGTACTCTGACAAGATAGGGCCACCTGTATCGTTTACGGCATAAATCTGTGCCGTTCTATAGAATGGCCCGAACTGGTCGTCAAAGAGCTGTTTTTGTTCAGCCTCAATGCTATCGGGACCCACCCAGAGTTTGATGGGGTCAGTTTCTAAGTTTGCGTTGAACAAGCCGAGCGAGGAAACAAGAACTAAAAGAGTGCAAAGCGTGATCACCACATAAGGGAAACGGGCGCAAAAGCCCGCGAGCCGCGAGAAGTAGATTTGGAGCATTGAGTTGAGTCGATACGGGACCAAGAGCCCGATCCCGCTAGACGACGGAACGAGGAATGGATCGTCGTCAGCGTCGATCTCTTCGTCGTGGATCAGCCGCTGTATTTCAAGCTCATTGCGCGAGTTTGACGACTTTGTACGTCGCATTCTTAGTCTCACAAGGGCAAAAATGCCAATACAGAACAGGTAGCCAGACAGAAGGCCAGCGGAAACGCAGTAGAATGGGCCCACTTTGCACCGCTCCGGAGGCTCGAGTGGGGGCAGTTGCGGACATGCAGCATCACAGTCGACACAAGAGCAACCTAGACTCCCCTCGGTTGCACACGAGTACCCAATCGACTCATTCTGAGGTACGATATTTTTGGGAAGATGGGTCTGGTCCCAGGGGAAGTTTATTTGGAATGGCGAGCCAATGGCCTTTTCGTCGCCAAGGAACTTGAAGAAGTCCGGGAAGTTGGTGGCACCGCCTCCAACCAGGTCCATTGCGCGTCCATTGGAAGCGGAAAATTTCACCTCTGCACACGAATTGTACACGCGTTCGGCCAATTGCGGCTCCATCCAGTAATTGAGCTCCGCAATTGCCTCGCGACCGTCATTTGAGACAGTTGTTTTGAGCGGTTGAACGAACTGCGACTGGTTCGGCGAGCACGTAAACTGACAAAACACATCAAAGAAGTTTCGCAGGCACGCAGGACAACTCGCGATAATTGGCTCTGCCTTCTTCAGGTCCGCAACCAACTCGTCAACCTGGTGCTCATCACAGCAAACGGCACTCCTGGCGAGTTCGGGTCCGCATATATCCGACAACAGCTTAATTTTGTCGTCATGTTCGAGCGACCGTGCCGGAACATTGGCGGGACAGGGCAATTCCCCGCCGAAGGCCGATTTTTTGCCGCAATTCCCATACATTGCGCACATCCCCGGCTGTCTTTGTTGGTTTGGCAGCATCGAGGGGTCGGCAATTGCCACCTGCTCGGCTGCCCCCAGTGTCGAGACACTGGTGAGCGCTATGGACAAGCCAGCAAGCCACATTTAGCGCGGGAATACGTGTAGAACCCAAAACACGGGCAAGGGTGGGGATTTACAAAGCTGGGGGACAAAATGGCGCACGCTTACAGGTGAGACATCAGCGCCGTTGGAGCCGTCATGTGACACGACAACTGCAATGTGGGGAGAGGACACTCCTTGAGGCACATACCTGTATATATAAATTCTCAACTAAACAATAGAAAACTCAATTGGCGAAGCCAATTGCTACAAAAGAGTTTTGCTTCTTTTTCAAAAGAAGGAGCAGAAAAGACACTTCCTCGACGTCTCGATCATAATCGCACCACGCCCTAAACTCAGAGATCTGATATCGCGACAATTGAACTCCTATAAACCACCAAAAATATCAACTAAAACCACCGCCAATGTCACTGAACAAGGCCATGGTCCTGCATACCTAGGAGGTGAGACTGACAAATCGCCGCTCACCTGACACCAAGGCAACCATGAGCGACGACCAGTACGATGCAGCGTTGGATCTCCTGAGACGTCTTGATCCGTCGAATGTCAAGGCCAATCTGCATGCCGTTTGCAGGGCAAACAAGGATCTCGCCGAAGACCTGCTGACGAGCGTCGACCAGCCGCTGACCGTCAAGCAATGCCCTACATCTAAGAAAGCGTTCCTGTGTTGCGACTACAACCGTGATGGCGATTCGCACCGGTCCCCACACACTGGAAAGTTTGTTCCCCCCGTTGACGATGTCGAGCCGTTGAGCGAATCGCTCCGAAAGCTCGAGGTGGCTCTTAATGTGGCCGTGGACAGCTACCGCGAGCTCTACTACGAGGGCGGATTGTCCTCATGCTACCTGTGGGAACCCGAGAAGGGTGTCATTGCGGGAGTTGTTCTCATCAAGAAAGAGCTCGACCACTCTGTATGGGACTCGATCCACGTCCTCGAGGCGCAAAGGAGCTCTGGCCAGGAATACAACTACCAGCTCACGTCTACGGTGATGTTGAACATTGGCTCCAAGCTCGCCAAGGCCGGCAAGAACGGAAACGTCAAGGTTAGTGGTAATCTCACGCGCCAGGTGGAGCGCAGTCTTCCCGTGTCGAACAATGAGGACCATGTAGCGAACATTGGCTCTCTCGTTGAGGAAATGGAGTCGAAAATGAGGGCGCTGCTTCACGAGGTGTACTTTGGCAAAACAACAGACATTGTTGGCGACCTCCGTACTGTTGAGTCCCAGAAGATTCTCCGCGAAGAGGAGGCTCGTCGTGCAGAACTGGCCAAGGCTCGCTCTTAATTTTTTAATTTATATATATATACAAATCACGCCATGGATGCCGTCAATGCCAAAAGTTTACGCCTCAGACTTGCTCTCGGATCCTTGAGATCTTCCAGGAGCTCTTCCTGCGCCTCGACTGAGTCTGTTCGGGGCACTCCGCCAAGACGTATTTCAGTGAGAGGCCATTCCTCGGCGCCAGTGGCAGGCCCATTGAAGCCAATAAGACTTGCTGCGTTTTGTACCGATTCCGGCGAAGACGCGTATACGGGAGGGCCCTTGAGGTACTCAGTCCAGCTGAGATCTGCAACCAGTGCATCAAACCTTTCGGGTCCTGCGTCCCTTAGTGGCGAAATTCTTCCGAGCCGTCGTCCAATTATGCGGCTTCGTCGTGTAAGGACGCCTGTTTCCTGGGCTCGCGACAGGATCGTTCCCGCCAGTGCATGTTTCGTCTTTCGGACCATTCTCACACATCCACCGAGCAAATACTCCCAGGTGTAGGCATCGGGATCGACGCCAAGTTGCTTGAACCCTCCTAAAAGACCAAGCTGCCAGTCGACTCTTCCTCTGCCCATGAGTCCCTTGAGACATGCATTTAGGGCGGTTGTGCTAGGCTTGACGCCAAGCTCGTGGAAACCGTAGCTAAGTAACTTCATGGCCTTGCTCACGTTGGCGTGGCCCTTTTCTTTCGCAACAAGTAACCGCGAAACAAGCATGTTCAAAACTTCAGGCGGCATATCTTTGCCGAGTCCAAGAGCATAGTCTATAGCACTGTCGAGGTTCTGCGCCGCTATCAACTCAAGACACATTGCGGAACTGTGGCCATCGGGCTTGATGTCTCTCCTGATCATTTCCTCGAGAATAAAACTCTTGCCGAATCCCATAGGCATTAACTTTAGCGTCAGATTCCATGTCAGGGGCGTGGCTGAAATATCTGCGCGATGCATTTCCTTGAGAGTTGCCAGCGACATCAGCAGCGGATGGGCGCCTCCAGTGTTCTGGCACGGATACGGATTCGAGTTGATGAACCGTGCTTGTTGCTGTAAAAACAGATGATATGTTGTCCGATCAGGTTGCGTGGACACTGAATCTCGCATGTAGCGCATTAATTGGTTCGCCATTCCAACGTCGTTGACGCGACAAAAGTAGCCAATCCCCAAGTTGTACGCGGCGGTGGTGAGACTGGCGCCGGTAAGTTCATTATAGGGTCGGAGAACGTCTCCTACCAATCGGCTCACGAGCCCAATTGGATCTGACAACCGTTGACGGTCGTCAATGTAAGTGTAATTCGTTAGTTCCGCAACATATCGGCGGAGTTCTTCGGGATCAATAGTCCCAGGGAACCCGGGGAGTCTATGTGGACCCCGTAGGTCGTAATCCTCTATTCTGAGTGACGCCAATTGTTCATTGGCCGGGGTCTGGAGCCTCATTCTGTCCAGTAAACTCACAAACTGGCCTGCAAGATACTTTGTTTGGCGTAGGTACTGTAAAGTGTCATGTTCTGTCCAGTTATCTGCGGTGGTTGGCTCTGGATCCACACTAACTGGCAGCTCCACCGTTTCTTCACCCGGAACCTGGCCCAGGCTCCGCTTTATGTCCTTGTAGCGCGCCCTTTTGTAGCCAGTCTCCAGGGCTGCGCGATGTAGAACCTTCGACAACCGCATGCAGACGGAGAGGTGAGAGTGACATGTGACATAATCGCCAGTATGTTCATATAGGAACCTGGTGTCGGAAGTATTTTGTTTTGGTGGTTGTTCAACTACAGATACGAATTGATTTAAAAAAAGAGCGTCTATAATTTGATCAGACCTGATCAATAGCACCAAAAATCTCTGTTCAGGCACAATTGAGAGATAACGTGATCGGTTCTCCCTTAATAATATCTCCAGAACGATTTTTCATTTCATATCTCTCACCAGATGGACAGAGAATCGTTTGTGCCACCCTCGGGCAGTGGCGCTGCTGGAGGTACTTCTCGCACGTTCGGTGGTGCGAGATACTTATGCGCCAGCTGTGCGTCCCACGTGTCGCTCTCCAAGGGCGAGCCTGTGCGCTGCAAAGAGTGTGGCCACCGCGTGCTCTACAAGGAGCGTAGTCGCCGCGTGATTCAGTTTGAAGCACGCTAAAGGCACGCTAGGCGATGTTTAAAGCGCACTAAAGCTACATCTAAACCCCTTTTATCTCCTCGTCGGAGTCAATGTCTTCGTATGGGAGCCCTGCCATTGAGTCCGGCTCTCCGCGTTGGAATACGCGCGTCCACCAGTTTTCTGGCGGCGCCAACAAAAACATGCGGCAGCTCTCGGCGCCCTCGGCGGCTTTAGCGGCAAGTTTATCTGCGAGAACGTGCTGGCTGATGGGGAAAGTCAATTGGTTGATGACGCGGCCCTTGACGCGAACGAGCTCCCTGATTTCATTGGGATGCGCCGCGACATAGTCGACAATGACGTCGACTTTCTCTCTATCGTTGCGTGCTTTTTCCATCGCAATAAATATGCCCGTTTGTGGGATGGTCAGTTTGAACGGCGCGGGCTTTGTTTCGTCGGCGAGGACCTCGGCCTTTGCGAGACCCTTTTGCAGCTTGACTCGCGGCCGTTTCCACACGCGCTGCCGCACAAACGACCGGTACATGCGATTGGTCTCGCCCCAATGCTTAGACGAGAACCGCCACGCGTAGCTCCAGCCGTGATCGTCGACATTCGGCGTCATGTCGACATACCACTGGGGCCACGTCCACACCCACGAATCGTCCGGCACCTCGAGTGCATTGAGCGAGTAGCCGAGGGGTTTCCCGTCCAGGGTGGTGTAGGGTCGTGGATCGCAAGGTAGCAGGGCGGATGCAGAGAATTTCTGCTTGCCGAGCAGGGACATGCCCCGCTGGCTCTCTATCTGATAGTCCATCACGACATCTTTATCATCCATGTGGTCTGCAAACGCAGTTACAACAGCTTGCTTTTTCCGAAATAGTTTTTTTCCGGGGAGAGATCGTGGGGAGAGTGTTGGTGGATCCCGGCATTAGTCAACGCACTCGGTTGCGGATGGGATCAGTGGCTGTGTGGGGTGTGGTGGGTCGTGGTGGTGGTGCCTTACAGTGACCGCATGAGGCACATGAAAGTAACCGCTAAAAACATGACTGCTTCATTTTATTTGTATTTTTATTTTTTTGATAGGTATGAGATCGCGAGATTACGTTCTAGAAAAAAACACCGTTGGAGGTTGGAGCTTGTCTTAAGCGTTACATAAACGCCAGTGTCGGAGTGACACGTACCACTCGACCAATGCACTTGAGGATCGTTTTGGCCGGCATCTGCTCGCTGGCATTGGTCAATGCGTCCGATACCGCCGAAACCACAGCGTCCAAAAAGCAGTTGACGTCCCAGGACTACTATCTTCGCGCGTCGGAGCAATTGGCTGCGGGTAGAGAAGCTCAGGCGTTGCTAGACCTCAAGGAAGTATTGCGACTTTCCCCGGGATTCCAGCCTGCACAGTACTACCTAGCGGCCACATATCTTAAACTGGGTATACTGGACAAGGCGAGGGACAGCGCCAGTGCGGCTGCGTGTCAGGATCCGCGTTGTCCGGGCGTGGTTGAGGATGCGACTGCCCTCGTAGGGCAGATGGCGAACGCCAAGGCGGCGCTCGAGTCCAAGGACTACGAGATGTGTATATTGTACTCTACAGAAGTACTAGACGTGGCACCAAAGAGCGCCGAAGCACTAAAATTGCGAGCTGAGGCACGGTTTGCGCGGGGTAGCGCCATTGAGGCCCTGTTGGATCTCCATGGCGTCATACAGCAACACCCCGAGGACACAGACACAACCGCACGGCTCGCTGTTGCGCAGTACGTGTGGCTCAACAACGTCGACAAGGCGCAGCAGCTGATCCGACGGTGTGTCCAGTACGACAATGAGGCGAAAGACTGCAAATGGGCGAACCGCCAGATCCGCCAGCTGCAAAAGCTTTTAAAGAGCGAGCCGGCATACAAAATCAAGTACAGTGACGTCAAGGATAAAGTCATTGAGCTGCAATCGTGGGTGTCGCGTCTCGCGCCTGACGCTATTGAGTCGAACGACGAAGAGGTCCAGAACGACGGCGACCTGCTCAATGACCTCAGACACAAGCGCTGCGAGGAATTTGCTGAGCGGGGCAAGTGGGAAAGAGCTGCTCGCGTGTGTGCTCGTGTTCGCGACACGGATCCCGAGTTCCCCGCAGCGATTCTTGTCCAGGCGTACCTCGACAAACGTGCCGGCAACTCTGCGTCCGCCGGCGAAAGCGCGTCGCACCTCCTGAGCCACGAGGAAGCGAGTCCCAAAATCCGCGAGTACGCCATGCGACTGTACCAGGAGATTCAGGCTGAACGCCAGCAGCAGCAACAGCAGCAATGGCAGCGGTTCCAGCAGCAGCAGCAGCAGCGGTCCAATGGCGGACCAGCCCCGTCTCCCGAAAAGGATCTGTATGCCGTTCTCGGCGTCGACAAGGACGCCGACACGAGGGCGATCCGCAAGGCCTACCGCGAACTGTCGAAGAAGTACCACCCAGACAAGTACCGCGGCAACGATCTCAGTGAGGAGGAGGTTATGACGAAGATGCAGGATATCAACGAGGCCTACGAGACACTGAGTAGCGAGGACAAGAGACGAGACTACGACGCGACGCGCCAGTATGGCGGTGGATACGGTGGCGGCGGTGGTGGAGCCGGAGCTGGGGCCGGGTTCGACGCGAACAACATGCAGGAGATTCTCCAGCAGTTCTTTGGCGGCGGTTCTGGCCAGCGAATGAACTTCAAGTTCTGATATTTATTTTAGTGTACAGTCTACGTTGCCGGTTCACTTGTTCTCAAAGCAGACCATCTATGTAGTTAGTGCCGAAATGGCGGCCGAACACTTTTGTAGTTTTCGTTGCTAGAGACTACTGTGGGGCTGCCCAATTTGGTTCAACGGTCAGGGCGGGTCCTGAAAGATCGACCGACGTCAAGCCTCGGGTGGGGCAGGCCAGAGACCGAAATTTCACTTTACAACCACCACTGGTCAGCTGGTGCTAGCTATTGCTAGCTGTTACTACATTCACCAAGTGTTACTAGCTATTGCTAAATGCTACCCTAAGTTCGTACGGTGTTAGATAACTCGCAGACGCAGCCTGGCTTCTACCGAGTCTTGAGAAGTTTAACTCAAAAATTGGCCCCGCAATCCCCGACAATGGTGGGGGTCTGTTTGGCATGCACGACTGCGAGGTCCAAGCGAGACAAGGCACATGCTTAGCTCATCGCGGGTTTAGGGATCCGAGTTGGAAGCCTCACACCACGACTACAAACAGTGATCTTCAATTGGAAATCGATCATTGGCTTGCAGATTGGTAGTGCCGATCTAGAAACCAGCACCTTGGGGGTGGGTTTCAAACCAACTGCAGCACTGACCACGACCTAAGCCGACCTAGCCTAAACATGGGTCAGACCCATGACGGTTGACAAAAGCAAAAAGAAAAAAGAAAAAACCAATGCACATGCAGGACGCCATGACTAACGTCCGGCCATCGCCTCGGCTCTTGTCGATATGCCTCATCGGTTAAGCGTGCAGGAGCCAGTAGCCAATTTAGGCGCCGGAGATTGGGCAGAGCGCGATCCCGAGCTGTGGTGGTTTTTGTGGTTGAGGCGGTGCTTGGCCCGCCGTCCCAGCCATGGTCCCCCATGTCAGGCCCGCGAATATGCGGGCTCGGAATGTCCGAGCTGTCAGACCGGGCTCAGACGAGGAAAAATGGTGCGTAGCCGCGCTTTCGCGGAAAAGGGTTTGGTGAAGATCACCTGACCGCAGACGTCATAGTGCGCGAAAAACGCTGGAGAGAGCTGTTGCGAAGGAGGTGGCAAGAACGCCCAATTGGACGCAAGACGCAGGCAGATTTCTCGCATACGCACGCAGACGCCCCAACGCAAACCGAGCGCCCCTTTTTTTTTGGCTGTGGTGCGGTTGTGCTTGTGGTTTTCGTAGTGTCCATGCAGGGCTGTGCGGTGTGGGACGAGCCAGCCAATCGCACAAGTTGGGATTACGCACTGGTGCAGGCGAGGTTCCCTCTCGAAACCCTGGGTCGAAACCCTTGGGGTTGGGTTGGGTTCGTGGACAGTGTGCCCAAGAGGGAAATCAGTCTCGTGCAGGAAAACAGCGAAAATCCGCAGGAGCGAGGTCAGGGGTGGGTGCTGGAGGTAGAGGGCTGACAGCTGGGGGCGAAAAGTGATTAGCGCGAGTAACTTTCAAATTTCGGCGACGATCACTTCTAATTACACCAGTGTCCGATCGGGTCGGAGGGGGTGGGGCCGAATTTTTTCGGCGGGTGAAAGCCACAACACGGCGCCACCAGTTAACAAATGCGCACCACCCACACCACGAAACTGAGGCAAAACCGCCCTCGCAGCACCCTACCGGCCAACGGACCACCCACAACCACCGGGAATCGATCAGCCCAAAATAGCGCATGAGGAGTCAGCACCTCGCATTAGGGTATGAGTCAGTTGACATAAGCGGGTGCGCTGGGAAGTCCAGAGCCCAAGGCAAGCTCGCCTGCCCCTGCCAGATTCTGGCGATGGGTGATTGGTCCGGAAATGGACTTGGGACTGCACGTCACAGTGGGGGAAAGCGTATATATATAAATGGAGTCGACAGCACAAGTACCAAAACGGCGGCTTTTAGTCTGCTACTTCGATTGCGTGTGGTGTTTCCGAGCCACTGGGCAGGCTTTCCCACCGGCTCCCCTCCCACTGTAGGCCGCGCAGGTTTCCGCAGGTTTCCGCACACCTCCCGCGGATAACCCCTTCCCGCTATCAGCACAGTCATTCGCACAGCCGCGCATCGCCCTTGTCAGGAAAGGACAGCCAGCAGCAGCGCATTAGTTTCCCTTGTCTCACCCTGATACATCTGGGCTCAGAGTTCACCACACCACCACCCACAAAGTCCACAGCCGCGAGTGTGTTTTCTAGATGGAAACGCCCGCAGCGTCCTCGGACGAGGTGAGTCCGCTCACCCGCAAGTTCTACGACCACTATGCGCAGGCCGTGGCAAACGCCGACGGGTCCACAGACGCCGCCGGCGCCGAACCGGGCCACGAACACGCCCACGAACCCGCGGCGGCGGCGCCAGAGGCGCCAATTGCCGCGCAGGCACTCGAGAAGGTCGCATCCGACGCCTCGAGCGCAACCCCGACCAAGGTCAGTGAGGCAGTGCAATTGGCAATGCCCCCCAGCAGCACCTCGAACTCGAACACGGCCGCCAGCGCGAAAAAGGATCTCACGCCGCCGCCGAGCGACGGCCAGAGCGACGCGACTGTGCCCAGCGTCAACGACGACCACCCCAGCGACGCTAGTGAAGCCAGTGCGCGCGAGCCCTCCGAGGCCATCGAGGCGCCCACGCTCGACTTTGCGAAGCGCGACATTGGCGAGAGCCTGCATCTCGGCCGCTCCGAGCCAGCGCTTTCGGCACGAACGCTCGGCGGCCACACGCTTGCTGGCTCTGGCGGCTCAGAGCACTCGAACCTCGGATCGCGGCTCGTCAAGTCGCGCCACGGCTCCGAGAGCTCGATCCACAGCGCCGCGAGTTTACCGGACGTGGCGCCGGCGCTGCCTGCGGACGACGACGAGCGTATCCGCACGCCCGTGGGCGCGATGATGTCGCGGCACTCGAGTCTCGACATTGGCCTGCGCCAGCCGTTTGGCCCTAATACCTCGAGCCGGTCGTCGAGCAAGTCCTCGCACGACGACGAGCTCGCCACCACCAACGACACAAACAGCGCGTCGAGCTCGCAACGGTGGGACTTTGGCTCGCAGCCGCTGCCGGCAAAACGCTCAAAGCCGTACGAGCCGGCGAAGTTCATTCTGCACACGGAGAACGACGGCCAGACGAGCCCCACGGCGCCGCCGTCGCACCCGTCGACGCTGCGGCTCAACAGCATGAGCCACCAGCTCCTCCACGACGCGGCGCGCGACCACCCGCACCACCGCCAGCTCGGCATTCTTAGACACACGGCGTCGCACTCGCAGCTGCTCGAGTGCTCGCGCAACCCCGGCGGCGCGTGCCGCCTCCAGCAGCAGGCGGCGACGACCCGCAAGCGCGTCGCGCTCCGGCGCGGCGACTTCGCCGACGACCTGAGCCAGGCGTCGTCCGTGGCGCCGCTGTTGCGCGAGCGGCCACTGCGCCAGCTCCGCGAGCCGCGCCAGCCCATGTACATCCCCGCGGTGCTGCGGCCGACCGAGGCGGCGTCCTACAAAACAACCGGAACGTCGCGGCTGGTGCCGACGGGCGGCAACTCGGGGTCCAGTGCCACGCCCGATAGACGGCACTGGAAACCCGACGAGCAGGTCGACAGCTGCGGCGCGTGCGGGTGCACGTTCTCTTTATTCCGGCGAAAACACCACTGCCGCAAGTGCGGGAACGTTTTTTGCGCCCAGGACTCGCGGCACACCATTGGCCTCGACCGCAACCTCAAGTACAACCTGTTTGGCCACCCGTGCCGCGCGTGCGCGTCGTGCGCGTCCGAGTTTGCCAAATACGCCTCGGACGTGCCGCGGCTCCAGGACATGTCGACGGACGCTGAGCGCGCGACGGGCCTCGCGGCGTCTGCGCTCGCGATTGCGGAGCGCGAGGAGGAGGCCTCGCAGGCCCACTACGTTGGATCGCTGGCCACGGCGCAGGACTGGTCGACGTTCTAAAAAACACTCTTTCACGACCTAATAGCTGCCATCGAACATCGTACATCGAACATCGTACATCGAACATCGTACATCGAACATCGGACGATCGTTCGATGGCAGCCTCCGTTATCGCACGGAGCTAATTTATTTGGTGGGCGAACACGAACACTTTATTAACGTTATTATCTTTTATTATTATTTTGGTTGGTTTCTTTTTGTGGTATTATTTCACCCAGAGATTATTATTTCATGCCGGTTTCACCACCACACTGTCTCACTTTGGCAACGGCCCATCTGCACAGCTCCGCCATATCGCGTTTCGGCGGCGCAAGCACAATCTCGAGCTCGTGTGCACTGGGACTCAGCTTCGTGTAGTTGTCCGTATACAAAAACCCATAGTTTTTCACAAACTCCGGCCACACAACCTTGTCGAAGTAGCCTGGCGGGTCTGCCCAGAACCCTTCCTGAGTTGCATACCCCGACCGCGCCGCTCGCCGTTGCTTGAGTATTTCGTACGGTGCATGCATGAGCACCCTGGACTCGAGGCGTGACAGGATCGGGCTCCCCTGCTGGAACAGCATAATCCCGTCTATCAAAAGCACGGGCCCTACCCCTGAGAACTCCTGCTGCAATTGCTCGAGCTCGCCGTCCCCAAACAGGTTCTCGTGGTTGTTGTTCGACTCCTCAACGCTCCGGAACCCGTCCGGCAGCTCGCCTGTCCGCACAATCTCGCTGACCACCGCCGCCATGCGGTCGAGGTCAAACGACTCCGGCGCGTCCCAGTTCTCGACACCGTCCGCCGTGTGCGGCAGTTCCGAGTCCGCCAGGTAGAAATCGTCCTCGTACAGCACCACCACAGACGGCAGGACGCGCCTCAGGTGCCGCACGAGCGTCGACTTGCCCGAACAGCTCGGACCACTGATCCCCACAACCTTCATTCCGCTGACGCAGCTATCACCTGCAGGATCGAAGTTTATCCGCTTTGTGCCTTCTTTTGAAAAAGAAGCAAAACAGTTTGGTTTTTTTTTAGGTTGTGTTTTAATTGGTGGCTTCTTTTGAAAAAGAAGCAAACCTTTGGACTCATTGAGACAACCCAACTGGCGCTACTTTTTTAAAAGTACTCATAATTTGTGTGTGACTTCTTTTGAAAAAGAAGCAAAACTTTGGTGGCAATTGGCTATCGCCAATTGTTGTTCGGGTTGACAACTGCCTGACTGAATCGTTCGTGGAAGCGATAGGATATAATATTGTCGCTTGTACTCGAGATATGATATCAACCTGGACAACCATAATTGGCGGTAGCCAATTATCCAAATTAAAGTTTTGCTTCTTTTTCAAAAGAAGTCACCAAAAAGGTTTTGCTTCTTTTTTAAAAGAAGGCACCTAAAAGAGTTTTGCTTCTTTTTTAAAAGAAGGCACCTAAAAGAGTTTAATTTCTTTTTCAAAAGAAGGCACCAAAGAAAGTTTTGCTTCTTTTTTAAAAGAAGGAACAAAGAATAAATAAATAAATTAACGGGCCACGAGAGAGGCGATTTTGCTGGCGAGACGGCCCGACTCGCCGCCCTCTTTCGACGCAGCATCGAGGCCGCTGAGGAGCGGCACACGCAGAGAGTCAATGACCTCGCGGCGCTCCTCGGCGTCCTCGGTGAACCCTGCGGCAAAGGGCGATTCGACGGTTGGGATGAGGAACTGCCGCGAGTCGGGGTGGTACAGGACGTCGCCGGCAGGCGGGTCTGGCGCCACGCCGAGCTCGAGAAGGCCAAGGAGGGACTGCAGGTGGGCTCCACGCGTCTTTGTGGCTGTTTTGCCGAGATTGAGGGCGGTCTCGGACTGCCGGGCGCGATCAGCACCGTCTGTTGACCATCCTAGAAGCGGAAAGAACAGGTCGAGAGAGCGGGCGAAGCCAAGTCTCGCGACTTCATTGGGACACCTCCGTACGACCAAATCCAGACTCTTGGTTGAGTCGGCACGAATCTGTGTCGAAATGTGGGTCATGGCCGCATGCACGTAGAGCAGGACCAGCGTCACATTGGCCTTGAGAACGGCGTCGTCGATGTCTGCGAGCGCACTCAGAACCGCCTGGCGAACGAGCCGGTCCTCGTCGACGATCATCGGCGCAACTGACGCCAGGATTCGGCCCAGCTGCTTCGGGTAGTGGTGCCAATGCGCCGCAATGTTCGCCACGGCCTGCCGTCGCTGCGGAGCCTGGTGGTGCTTTGTGAGAGCGAGGTACGCATCGAGACTGGGGCCTTTGAGCTGCGTGGGGACCACAATGGCCTTGGACGAGAACCCTGTGGCCGTCTGGTTTGCCTGTTTTGGCTTCGCCTTGCCCACGCGGAGCTTGGCCTTGTCGAAGTCGCCCTTCTTCTTCGCCATAAAAAAAAAAGTTGTACCGTTTGGAGTGCAGGCTGTGTCAGCTTATCCTCGAATGTGAAATTTCAGTGGGGCGAGGCAGTTCCGGAATAATTTTTTTTGAGGGGTTCCGCAAAAACTCTGTTGCAGGTCACAGTTGCGATGCCGCGTCTGATCTGCAGTGGCGTCCTTTTGGGATCTGCAGATACGCTCGCTTAAGCTGTCGTTACATACATCGTCAGAACCGCTCGTGAGAGCACGTCATCCGCCCCCCAGCCGGAACAATATAAGGAAAAAAAATATATCGTAACATAAACGCAACACACAACTACAAAACAAAATGGCTGGAGCCCAGGACAATTTCGGCACGCGTGCTGTGCACGTTGGCGCCTCGCCAGACCCTCACACCGGCGCAGTGATCAATCCGATTTCGTTGAGCACGACGTTCGCCCAGTCGTCCCCAGCCAAGCCTCTGGGCAGCTTCGAGTACTCCCGTTCCGACAACCCGAACCGCAGCCACTTTGAGGACGCCACGGCGTCGCTCGAGCAGGGCTCCTACGCCCTCGCCTACTCGTCTGGCTCTGCGGCGACGGCGAACGTTTTGCAGTCGTTTGCCCACGGCGACAAGCCCCACGTCGTGAGTGTTGGCGATGTCTACGGCGGCACCCACCGCTACTTCACAAAGGTTGCGGCTGCGCAGGGCGTGGACGTGACCTTCTCCCACGACATTGTCAACGAGCTCGAGAAGCTCGTGCGTCCAGAGACCCGTCTCGTGTGGGTCGAGACGCCGTCGAACCCGACGCTCAGCGTCACCGACATCGAGGCTGTGGCGGCGATTGTGCGCCGCATCCGCGAAAAGAGCGGCCAGCAGCTGCTCCTCGTTGTCGACAACACGTTCATGTCGCCCTACATCCAGCAGCCCCTGACCCACGGCGCTGATCTCGTTGTGCACAGTGTGACCAAGTACCTCAACGGCCACTCCGACGTCGTTATGGGGCTGGTGGTTGTGCGCACCGGCGAGGGCAGCGACGCGCTCCACGAGCGTCTCCGGTTCATGCAGAACGCCATTGGCGCTGTTCCGAGCCCGTTCGACTCGTGGCTCGCCCACCGCGGCCTCAAGACGCTCCACCTGCGTCTCCAGCAGGCAGCAACCAACGCCACGGCCATCGCCGAGTTCCTCGAGTCCCGCATTGGCAAGGGCGTTGTGGCCGTCAACTACCCTGGCCTCAAGTCCAACCCGCAGAGAGCGATTGTTCAGCGCCAGCACCGTAACGGTCTCGGTGGTGGCATGATTTCCGTTCGCGTTGCCGGCGGTGCCGCTGGCGCTGCCAAGTTCTGCGAGCAGCTCCGCCTGTTCGCCCTTGCCGAGTCCCTCGGAGGCATCGAGTCCCTCGTCGAGGTGCCTGCAGTCATGACCCACGCCGGTATCCCCAAGGAGCAGCGCGAAGAGGCTGGCGTGTTTGACGATCTCGTGCGTCTTAGCGTTGGTATTGAGGACAAGGACGATCTGCTGGCGGATATCACGCAGGCTCTCAACACTCTGTAGACTAATTGAGCTTGTAACCCTAATATTTTTGATCAATTAAGTATCCCCTCCTTCTCGTCGTTTGTAGTTCATAACGTCCGAAGGTTTGTTCTTTTGAAAAAGAACCAAAACCGTTGCAATTGGCTACGCCAATTGTTCAGAGAGACCTACAATCAATTGGCGGAGCCAATTGCAACAAAAGTTTTGCTTCTTTTTCAAAAGAAGAACTAAAACTCGCAGAGTTGTTCCGAGAGATCCTGATGCAATCAATTGGCTCCGCCAATTGCAACAAAAGTTTTGCTTCTTTTTCAAAAGAAGATCTAAAGCTTACAGGGTTGTTCTTTAGCCACAACCTTTGTATTGTACTTAGAGAACCCTGGACAATCAATTGGCGGAGCCAATTGGAACAAAAAGTTTTGCTTCTTTTTCAAAAGAAGATCAAGAAGTCGAAACAAAGGTCTCAAGTCTTTCACAGATATTATAATAGGCTTAAAGAACACAGGTCTACAGCGAATTGAGGAACGTCGGGTCGACACTAAGCTTGGTCTTGAACTTGTTCCACCAGTCGTCGAACGCCTTGATGGGAACCTTGCCCTGACCATCAACAAAGCTCGACATGTAGTTGTATGCGTGCGTGACGATCTTGTTGGCGAGCGACGCAATATCGTTTGGCGCCGTGGGCGCCGGTTCGGGTGTGTTGGCCGATGTGGGCGGACTCAGCGGTCGTGCAATCGGAGATCCTGGCGGAGCAGCCAGAATCGACTTTGGCGGAGCGCGGGTGAAATGCTGCGCAGTGCGCTCGAGGTTCTGTTGGACGAGTGCCACCGCCTCAATTGAGATTCCCAGAATGACTTCCTGCGTTGTGGCCACTGCTCCGCCCACGGGAGCCTCGTCGTCCATCATGGCATCAACGTCGTTGGACTGGACCAGGGAGGTCGGACCAGTCTTTGTGTTCAGCCGGTATATTGCCGACTGCTTTTCGGTTGTGAGTGCGCCCAGCAGGAAAAAGTCCTCCTGGCCAGGGAGCTTGGCGTAGATCGCTGCAGCCATCTCTGGAAGCAGCTCTGCATTCGGCAGCAGGAAGATTGCAATATGGTTGATCCGTGCCGCGTCGCGAATCACATATACAAACTTTGTGGACTCGATTTGCGTCACGTTTGTGTCGACGGGCCGGCCGCCGCAGACGATTCCAAACATTCCTGCACAGCAAACCTATCTAGTTACAACGACAGGGCCCTTGCGCATACCCTGTTCCCTCTGGGGGGAGATATATGCCTCGTCTTCACGTCAGCTGACCCACGTGACGATCGGTTAGAAAGCTTAACGAGAACCATCGAGAGATTTCTTCTCCTTGTACCGTGGGGGCTATGGACTTTTTTTTTGTGCCACATCTTTGGTAATTGTGTGGTGCACATCTCCTGCTCCCTAGATCGATGCAGGACAATACATATTACCAGTCTACAGGCCGCTTTTATTAATGGAGGTTGGCTTGTGTTGTACGCTGGCAAGAAGCGTCTGCGACATTTTAGTTTTGTATGATAAACGACGTAGCACAGCCTGCGCCTAGTTTTTTTGTTCTCGTGGTAAACGGCGGCGGACAGTTCCCGTGCTCTCCCCAGCCCCAGGTTACGACCGTGTCGCCGGCAAGAGCGACGCCATGCTCGCTGCCGAGAACCATTGAGTCGATATTCGAGGGTATTTCGAGTTGGTGGTGTCGGTTGTTTCCCACTATGTTGTAGCCACCACCACCAACTGCAGCGAGCGTCGTCCACCCGGCCAAAACCGACGATGCTTTCGGTGGGTACTCGTAGGGGAACTTGCCAAACACTTTTAGTTCAGACGAACTGAACAAAACAGCCGTAAAGTCGCGGCCACACGCTACTTGCTTTGCGTTTTGCGCAAGCAGCACTGGCGAATGGTGAACCTTACAGGGAGGTCCCGCCTGGCCGTGTCGCGACGCTCCCCATGCATACACAGACCCGTCGGCCATCAGAACTGCACAATGCGACATTCCGCATGATATTTGGCTTGGCACTTTGTCTGGCGGTAAGGGTATGTGGACCCACCCTGTTTTGTCAGTTTGCCAGATTTCGTTCGCAGTGGCCACGACACTGAAATCCCATCCGGCACCAATTAGGTCGATATTGTCGCGAATTGGCACAAACCTGTTGGATTTGGGCACTTTTAAACCGAGCTGGCCGTTCGCGTTGCTGCCTGCGCCATACAAGTGTCCATTCTCGTCCAACACCAGCGTGTGGTTGCCGCCGCCAACCACCACCGCTACCTCAGTAGTCTCGAGGCCGACTACGGGCGTCCAGCTCGCCACATCATCGTCGTGGCCCACGCCAAGTTGACCCTGTCCGTTGGACCCGCATGCCAGCATCTAAGGACGCCAAACGCATAACTCCAGATATTTTGCCTAGGTGCTACCACAGGCTAGGCTGACCCAATCACAGCCAGTTTAATCTAACCACAATGTTCGCGATCGCAGGTCGTCGTTCCGCGTCCCGGGCTGCCTCGAGCGTCCAGAAAAGGTTCGCCCACGGCGTGCACTACGCCCCGGCCCAGTCCCTGACGCAGCCTCTGCGCTGGCTCGCGGGGATCTCCGTGATCGTGGGCGTGGTGACCTACGACCGGTTCTACAGCGACCGCGCCATCACAAAGCTCGTGACGCCAAAAGAGAGCGATGCTGCGGAGATTGCGCGGCAGCGCGAGCGGTTTGCCGACCGCCAGATCACGGACCAGGACCGCAACATCACGCTTCTGCAGCCCCTGCACAGATCCACGGCCACAGAGACGTTCAGTCCGCGTCCCGTGCCCGAGGGTGCGTACCGTGCCGCACATACTGGCTATGTGATTGAGCCGGAGACTCTTGGCGAGCGTCGTCCGCGTACTGAGGCATTGGCGAAGAACTAGATATTTAAAACCACGATGTAGAATAGTCGTCTTCTAAACATTCAAACCTTAAGAACAGGTGTGTTTAGCAGCCTTGTCGAATAGCTTCTTTAAAGAACTATCTACGTAGAACGACTGTGTCGAGAGTTGAATGGTAAATGTCAGCTATTTGGCCGACACAACCACGAGAGCAGCCAAATTCGTACTCTAACACCCACGACTACTACCATAAACACACGACCATAACCATATACTTGCGCCGAAACAAATTGCGACAACAAAAGCTCAACTGACACCGGAAATAGTGGGGTCGAGCAACGAACACGAGCCCTCGTAATAGGGTTCGGGTTTAACCGTAATGACGATGGGGGCGTATGCATGACTAGGTCCCTTCCTAGCCCTCGCCTGTATATATAAGTAGCCTCGCATTATCCTCTCCAAACAACCACAGAAAATGTCCCCCAAACGCGTTGCTCTTGCCGTTACGTCCTACAACAAGCCGTTCTACCCTGATGGTATGAAGACTGGCGCCTTCTTTGTCGAGGTGCTCCACCCCTGGGAGGCATTCACAAAGGCCGGATACGACGTGGATATCGTGTCCGAGACGGGCACTTTCGGGTGGGACGAGCACTCGCTCGACGAGTCAATGGCTTCTGCCGACGAGCTCAAGACCATTGCGCCCGGCTCGACGTCGCCGTTCGCCAAGGCTGTTGCCAATGTCAAGAAGGCCAGTGACGTGAACCCCAAGGACTACGACGTCTTCTATGCTGCTGGCGGCCATGGAACGATCTTCGATTTCCACCACAATGCTCCTGGCGTCGCCGCTCTTGCTGGAGCCATCTACGACCACAATGGCACTGTTGGCGCAGTGTGCCATGGACCAGTGATCCTTGGCGACGTTCGCGACGCCAATGGCAAGCTTGTTGCGGAGGGCAAAGAGCTCACGGGCTTCCCCGACTCTGGCGAGAAAGCCATGGGTCTCGACAAGTTCCTTGACGAGAACCACTACCTCTACACCTCCGAGACAGTCAAGAGTCTTGGCCACTACGTCGACACCGAGGCGGATCCGTTCGCTTCCAAGGTTGTGTACGACGGCAGACTAGCCACGGGAGCCAATCCTGCCAGTGCGACGCCACTTGCCGAGGCCATCATCGCCAAACTTGGTTGATTCTTTTGGTTCCTTCTTTTGAAAAAGAAGCAAAACATTAGGGTCAATTATACGCTATACTTATCAATTTTGTTCACATATGTCTGTTTTCAGCCCGAGGCAATGAGTTGCTCAAGCACTCTATCAGCACAGTGTAAATAGTTCATCTCACGAACAGTCCTCTACCCATAAACCTCAATTGGCGTAGCCAATTGGAACAGAAGTTTTGCTTCTTTTTCAAAAGAAGACACTAAACAGCTTCGTTCTCAGAAGAAGACACCAAGGAGCTTCGATCTCAGAAGGGATATCAAAGGGCCTCGCTTTCAGACGAAGACACCAGACCAAAGGGTTCAAAGAAGGAACCCAGAAAGGGCCGTACGTAGAAGAACTGACTTGCAGGTTTAAAGGTTAAATTATAATAGCGAAAAGGCTCCGGCCACGGCAAATAGTGCAGCGCACATGGCCGACCTCCTCTCTTCTCGTTCCCATCTTTTCATCGTCGAAGATTTACTGCACCTCGGACTTGGCGCCAACCTGGAAGGTGACGTTCTTGCCAGTGAGCTTGGCGTACACGGCCTGGAAGGAGTCGATCTTGTAGTCCACAGTGAAGAAGTCCTTGGGGTCGAGGTAGACCTTGTAGAGCTTGTTGCCGCCCACCTGGTAGCGGAGACGCTTGCCAGTGATATCGGTGGGGAACACGAGGTCCTCGAGGATGGCGTCGTGCACGGCAGTGAGAGTGCGCGAACGAGGGCGCTTCTGGTGCTGCTTGCTGCGGAGACGGCCAGGCTTGGGCAGAATGCGGCGCTCGCCAAGGAAGATGATGTGACGGTCGGCGAACTTCTTCTCAAGCTCGCGGGTCAGGCGCTGCTGCTTCTGCTGGGCCTTGTGCACGTAGCCAAGAAGGGGCACAGGCACGAAGATCACAATGGCGGACTTGCCCTGGCCAACGGGGATCTCACGGGCAGACTTGAACTGGATGGCACGGATCTCAGACTTGAGGTCAGAGTTCTCCTCGAGCTCAACAAGAGCCTGGGCAACCTTCAGCTCGAGCTCGCTGGGGTCCGAGTTCAAAATCTTGTTAGCAGCAGACATTTTGTACTGGTGTTCTGTTGGTAGGAAGAAAACTATTCCCAGCGCGTTTGGCTTACCGTCCGGAAATGGCTGTGTCTGAATGTCCCAAGCGATGGGGTTTCGGAGGGGTCAGAGTTTCAACCTGTCGATGAAAAATATTAGTCATGTTTTCGCACTGTCCACAGGATCTGTTCCTCAGCACCCATGTATTAGTCATTAGAGTCTCTTGAACAGTCAGAGCCCTAGGCCCCTCTTTGTCGTCAAGCACACTGTAGGGGGTGGGGGTGGAGGCAATTGATTCTGTGCTACTTCGATTGACAGCCGGTCACGAGTGCATATAATGTTCTTTTGAAAAAGAATCAAAACTTTTGTGCCAATTGGCTCTCGCCAATTGAAGGCTGTATAAGGCATCAGTATCAATTGGCGTCGGCCAGTGGCCGCCAAAGCTTTGGTGACATTCAGTAGGACCTCTCAAATCCCCATACCAATTGGCGACAGCCAATTGCCACAAAAGTTTTGGTTCTTTTTCAAAAGAACATCACAAGAACGATCTAAGTGCCATGAAGGTCAAAGAAATAATACAATTCAATAAACTAAAGTGTTAATTACGCCCATTGTGAAGACAGCGGGCTATGCGAAATATGCGAGGAACTAGACAACCATCTGGAACAGCCACACAAAGAAGAAAGCGCCAGACGTGAGCATTCCGCTCTGTGGAGCAGCACCGTTCTTGGACTTCTTCTTGCTACTTGAACTCGAGCTAGAACTCGAGCTCGAACTAGCGCTGCCGCTGGCAGCACCCTTGTTCGCGTCAGAAGTCACTGCCGGGCTGGCCTGACTCGAGGACTTGCTTCCAGTCTTGGCACTGGTCGTCGAGCTCGCCGACGACGAGCTGCTGTCACCGCCAGGAACGTCGTTGTACGAGCCATTCTGCGTGTCAGGACCGTCGAAACCAAGTCCCTTGCCTGCGCCTGCCGTGAGGTAGCGCGACGCATACGATGGCATGGCTGGTGCAGTGGTGTTGCTCACCTCCCAAACGCCAGACTGGAAGGCTGGGCACGATGCAGGTGCTCTGGTTGTTTCAGCTCCTGCCGCACCCGTCGGATTAGGCGCAGACGCAAGAGCGCTCTTGAAGTTGTTGTAGTCAGGCAATTCCGACACACTGTCGCCATTGTCCTGAACAAGTCCATAGTTGTTCGCAGCATCGTAGAACTCGTACACGAGACCTCCACTGTACACGGAGCTCATTTTCTCGCTGTAGAGCGTGGCCACCTCAGGGAAAGTGCGGGGACGGATGGTGTTGCATCCGTACTCGGACAGGAACATGGGAATGGAGTAGTTGCCGTAGTTGGCCACGTTCTGGCTCCATCCAGAGATGGTGAACGACGACGCAGGTCCGCACCACGAGTAGTCGTTCATGCCGAACATGTCGATGCGGTTTTTCTCGTCCTGGTCACAGTTGAGGTACGTCATTTGCTGCCAGCGGTTCGTCGCGACATCGGCAGCAGAGTAGCCCACAGGAATAGTGCGGTTGGACTGCGCCTTGATGTACGCCTTCATGTCACGCACAACCGCCTTGATGTACGGCGCAGCGATGGTGGTGTTGTCGCTGTTGATCACCTCGTTCGCGGCAAAGAAGCCCAGAGTGTTTGTGTAGTTCTTGAACGAGTCAATGGTTGCGAAAACGTGCTGGAGGTAGCCAGAGTTGTACGACAGTTTCAGCGTCGACTCGTCGTAGCGGTTCAAGCTCTGCTTCGGCGTGTTAACGTCCAAAATGAGGTAAATTCCGGCCTCCTCGAGCGCCTGCATGCACTTGTCGTGGCTCACAGAGTTGTCAACAGTGTACACGCGAATGGTGTTGACTCCAAGGTCCTGGAAGTACTGCACGTCTCTCACGCAGTTGCTGTCGTCCGACAACGGGTCCGTGAGGTTCGAACTGCCTCCAGGCTGGTAGTCGACACCACGAATGTAGAACCGTTCCGTCGAACCGTTGTAGAAGGCATTGCCAGAGATGGTTACTGGGCTCAGTGCAGCGGCACCACCAAGTACGGCGGCCATGCCAAGGGCTAGCGATCCGGCACCAACCATCTGAAGTATGTAGTGATGAGGAAAAGGAAGAGCTCCAGGGCGAACCTTGATATATTTTTTTTATTAATCTCAACTGTCAATGCCGAGTCCCCACTTCCGGAAGTGTGCAGTTCTCCACTTACTGGGTCTGTGCAGAATAACCACTAGAACGCTCCAGACTGAATTTCGGTCTGTGGTTTAAACTGCGCCTCTAGTTACGCCTCGTTAGAGCTCAGGACCCTCTTTTCCTCCCGGGTCTACTCTGTGTACTCCGTGCCCTTACCCTAAGACTAACTGGGAAGCCACATAACACGCACAGCTATGCACAAAGCGGGAAGGATGCCTAGAGACGGGTACAAACCTAACCCGACTGTATGACCGTGCGCTGGCCGAATGCCGAAACAGGATTTAGACACCAACGGCTCGATCGTTAAATTTTCGACCCTCAATTTAGCCGGAAACGCACCCAAAGTGCCATAAAGTGCTCTCAGCCGCTGCGTTGGCGCTTCTGAACATTGGTGGTCTGCTTTGTTTACCGGTTTGTTTATGATACGACTAGATACCAGCAACCTTAGCCGCACTATCAGCTAAGCCAAAAAAGGCTGTCGGTTCTGGCATGCGCAGCGTTCCTTCTCCAGGAAGCTTTGTCAGCAGATTTACCGGGCCCACGCCTTCTCCACCTTTCTATAATTAGCCAGTGGCTATCGCACAATGCATGGGGCTTTTATCGCTAAGGCGCAGCGCTTATCGCTATTTATATCACATAGGTTTGGTATGTATAAGAAAGCAGGAGTCAGAACCGAGTTTACGACAGCGGCAATTCGGCTGCCAGCGGAACTTGCTGCCAGCGGAACTCAGGTGTCAACTCAGTTGACGTTTCAGCGACATCAACCTTAATGCCGTTCTGGGATTTATGGGCAGTGCTGACGTGGTGAAGTGTAGTGAACAGACCCACAATCGTCGTAAAACAAACCCAATTGAATCATGATACCAATGGGATCAGATCGTATTCGACTGCATCGCGTACCAATTGGACCACAGCAGGTACCAATTGGACAGCAAAATAGTAGTTCCGCAATTGGCGCAGAGTTAAATTATATAGCACTCTCAGTATCAGACGCTGCCTGATGCTTTTCCTGTGCCGCCCAAAGACGCTCGCGAACATTGTGCAAACGCTCTTGCGACGTCTCAGTCTTTAATGCCGTAGTTTCGTCATGGTCTGAACTGTGAGCATTTGAAACACTCAACGGTGACGAGGATCGGTCAACCAGGTTCGAAAGTTTCGGAATATCGAGTTTCGGCTCGTTCTCTGTTAAAACAGTCTGACCAGCAGAAATACCGAGCCGGCTTTGTCCAAATGGACTCTGGTTAGGCGCGGTGTCGATTGACTTGTCAAGCAAATTGCTAAGAGGTGGCATCGCCCGTTCTGGAGCAGCGTCAATGTCTTTGGCAGTTGGATCCAGAGTGGTGTGCAGAGCTTCGCGCAAGGCTTCTTCTTCCTGCGGCTCGATCTTCAAGTCGCTATCCGTAGGCGACACAGGTACCGACGTGAACTTCTGTTCAGGTTCATCTTTGGTTCCAACTTCGGGCTCGCGTTGAGGTTTGGCTTCAGGCTCGGGTTCAGAATTCACCGTTGTCACAGAGGCAACTTCGAGATCCTCGTCCTTGAGAGTGTCCGAAGGAGCTCTGGTTTCTTTGCCAGAATCTCCAGTCTTGTCTGCCTCCTTGGCTGGCTTTACGGATTCTGGTTCGCTAACCGGCTCTACCAACGATTCCTTCGGTAGTTCTATTACCAGCTCCTTCGGGGACTCTACCAATGGTTCTTCTGATGGTCGGGCCGCCTCCTCATCAATCGGAGAGCTTTCAACGAGTTGCTCTGGCTCTGGAGCCGGTGCCGCGAGTTCCCACATCTCGCCAACCGAAACTGTCAGTTTACTCTTTGCGAGTTCAGGAAGCCGACGCTGGGGTCCCTTGCGCGCCCTCGCTCTGGGGTTTGCTGGCATTGCACTCAGTTGCGCATCAGCAGACTCTTGCGATTGCGGCTCGTCCTTGGTCTCACCATCCTCCGTTTCCTCAGTCTCGCGACGCTTCGGTTTAGGACGTGCTGAGCCTGGTGGTCCCATTGCGAGCGCAGAGCTCAAGTCTGCAAACAGAGCCGACTGGAGATTCGCGACTCTGCCAGAAGGTTTCGCCGGCAAAGGCTTCTTTTCTACCTCTGCGGCTTTGATAGCATCTTCAAATTGGCTAGCAAGGCGCGGTCTGACCGAAGGACGAGGAGGTGGAGCCTTTTTGACCAGTGCTGGTGACTCGTCGCTGGAATCTTTCTGCAGCAGCGGCTTGATTGGTCTCGCAGGTCGAGCAGGTCTTTCTGGAGCCTCAGGCTTATCTGAGCTCGACTGCGAGCCGGAGTCACTGTCGAATGAGCTTGGTCGTCTCGTTGGCCGTGGTGGCGGCTCCTTCTTGGCCTTGAGGTTCTCCTCAAATGCTGAACGAATTGACGCAAGGCTCCGACGAGGCTGTTCTTCTTCGTCACTCTTTTCGGACTTGACGTTTGTTTCTTCTTTCGGCTTGAGGGTCGCATCGGGAGAGGGTTCAGGCTTTTTCGTCTCTGCAGGTTTGGCATTTTTCACATCGGGGACCCCCACGTCACGAGACTCAGACTTTTGCTCAGGTTCCTTTGGCTCAGGTTTCGGCGCCGTGTCAACTACATCTGCATCTGTGTTTGTGTCCTTGGGTCCAACTGGTTCTTCCCCTTTTTTGCCCACCTTGACATTGTCCTTTGATTCAAGTTCTTGTGCCTCTTTACCGACCTGGAACTTTTCGTTAACAGAATCAGGTAGCTCAGGGTCGCGAGCTGTCTCCAAGTTTTGCGACTCTGTACTACGCTGGAAGTTTTCGTCGACAGAATCAGGTAGTTCGGGATCGCGAGCTGTCTCCAGTTTCTCTGACTCTGTGCTGCGCTGATAGTTTTCGTCGACAGAATCAGGTAGTTCGGGATCGCGAGCTGTTTCGAGGTTCTGCGACTCAGTGCTGCGCTGGAAATTTTCGTCGACAGAATCAGGTAATTCGGAATCGCGAGCTGTCTCCAGGTTCTGCGATTCAGTGCTGCGCTGGAAGTTCTCGTCGACAGAATCAGGTAGTTCGGAATCACGAGCTGTCTCCAGGTTCTGCGATTCTGTGCTGCGCTGGAAATTCTCGTCGATGGAGTCGGGCAACTCCTTGTCGCGGGAAGACTCGAGCTCCTGAGCCTCGACACCAGTCTGGAACTCCTCAGTGACGTTGTCGAAGGCCTTCTCAGGCAATGCGGTCTCGGTCTTGTTTTCAGTGTCGAGACTCTCAGGTTCACGAGACAAATTCTGAGCCTCTGTGCCTGGTTCGTGAGATGTTACCAACTTCTTAGACTCCGTAGTCTGGGCCCTCTTATCAATGCTGTCGGAATTCTCACGATCACGGGAAGTTTCCAAATCCTGAGCTTCTGTGGCCCGTTGGTACTTTTCATCGACACTATCAGGCAATTCTTTGTCGCGAGAACTTTCCAACTCCTGAGCTTCGGTGCTCCTCTGATAGTTATCATTTACAGTGTCGGGCAATTCTTTGTCGCGAACGGTTTCCAGCTCCTGAGCTTCGGTGCTCCTTTGATAGTTTTCATTCACGCTGTCGGGCAATTCTTTGTCGCGAACAGTTTCGAGCTCCTGAGCTTCGGCACTACGCTGGAAGTTCTCGTCAACAGAATCAGGAAGCTCCTTGTCACGCGCAGTTTCCAAGTTCTCCGCCTCCGTGGAACGTTGGAAGTTCTCATCAACAGAATCAGGCAATTCGGGATCTCGTGCCGTTTCTAGTTCTTGAGCCTCTCCGAATCTCTGATCATCCTCCGTGACGTCCTTGGCACTATTCAAGTTCTGACCAAACGCTTTCCTCGGGGCCAACTGGGGAAATCCAAGCTCCTGGGCAACGGTTCCACCAGGATGCGCGTCAATCTCCGCAGCAATCTTTTTGATTTCTTGTACGGATTCTGCTGTAGGCGGTTGCGAGGTCAACGCCTCAACTTTCTGCGCAAAGTCACGCTTGCTTGCTGTGCTGGTGCCAATTGTCGGACTGTTGGTGGATTCACTCGAAAAGTCAAAGTCCTCATGCTCGAGAGCTGCTTTACGGCCAGGTTCAACTACACTCTCCTTCCCTGGAGTCTCCTTAGACTGCGTGGTGGCCGAAGGCTGCGGACGACGGGAGGGTCGAGGAGGCGGTGTGGCCGACGAACTCTCCGACGACTCCGATGGCCTCTTGGGGATATAGGGCCTTGTGGAAGGTCGATTGGGTGGTTCACTGGACATGGTCAACGGGGTGGGATGTGGAGGAACGGTTGTTAGTGGGTGAGATTACGGGCGAAGGAGCACGCGTCCCCCTAGTTCCCAGCTATTAATACTGGTGCAAGCCATGAGGTAAGGTGGGACCTTGCTCGAGGACGTTGCATGGATCATGGAGTATTGATATTAGGGAAAATGGTCGACCTAAACTATAAGTCGAGTTATGGAACTAGTTGGGCGTAGGACTGGTAACGCCAGAAGCCGCGAAACCAACAAAAACCTACCATCGTCTAGGCAATGAGTTTTAACAACCTAATAATGGGGCTGAATTGTTTGATGTTTAACTGTTATACATTGCTCGTTGTTTAGGTACGTCAATTGCGCTCCTCTCAAGAGCAGCGTTGATAGCAATCACCCCGCCAAAACTCGAACAGCACGTAACGTCTCTCAACCAAGGACCAGGCGGAAGATATCATTATAGACGAAGTAGGTCTCGCCCTCAGGAACAAGGTGGAACACCTGCGAGTAGCCCTTGGGGTGGGGCTCATCATCTACAAGCAGCTGACCAGTGACCATGACAATAACGTCACGCGAGCCAGGAGAGCCCGGCTGCGCGTCCAGAGTGGTCACCTTGTGCTGGACCTTCTGGAACGGAAGCGACTGGAGCTTCTCGACAATGGCCTGTGCGCCCTGGACCTGGTTGGTCTCGAACGTGAGCATGGAAGTGTCACGGTAGAGGCTGCCGAGACTCGTGCGGTCAGTCTCGAACTGCTGGTTGTAAACCTGAACAAATTGCTGTGCCAGAGTGGTGTAATCGAAGGACATCGTTGGGGGGACAGGACAGAGGCGAAGTGTCTACGGAGTGAAAGAGAAAGAGGAAGCCAAACCAAGCGATGCTCACGAGATTAGCATACACTCTGACAATGGCGGTGCGAGACGAGGCGATTTGGTAATCACAACTGCTCAGTGGCTGTGGCCAACAGTTTGGCTGTAGCGAGCAATAATACAAATAAAAACCTAGCCGACAATTGAATCTATTTCATCGGAATACTAACCAAATGATAGACCCGAAATAATTGATGATTTCAGTTGCGTCTCGCATGAAATGGGGCCCTGCAGGCGCTTGGGATGTAACACGGGGAAGTTGCGAAAAGGCTCAGCTGACACTCCTAAGCCATTTGAAGCCTCCCCCCATTCGAAACTCCCCTCATAACGTGTTGCGACCTGCGGGTTCCGACGAATTCAATTGAAAAGGAAAATGAGTTCAGTAGGCGATGAGGTGATTGATGGCTTCAAGCAGACCAGTTCGTGGCTGAAACACGGCACTGAGTGGCTCGAGGACATCTCCGAGTTCTATCGCGACAGAGCCGCCATTGAACGTGAGGCAGCCGCGAAACTGACTGCCCTGGCTTCAAAACATTTCACGAAAAAGGCGTCGATTTCGGCTGCCGTTAGCGTCGGAGACAGTCCAGATACAACCCCAGGATCTCTCGAAAACGGCTCCCTCCAGGCGTGGATGGAGGTGCTCAACCAGACAGAGGCAATGGCCACTGAACGCAAGAAACTCGCCGACGATCTATCTACGCATGCCGCCGATGCGTTTTCAGCCGTCAAGGCGCGTTACGAAGAGCTCCGTACGCGATACAAGGCGTTCAATACGCATCTCGAAGAACAAAGGGACGAGGCATACAACCAGGTTAAAAAGACAAAGACGGCGTACGACGCAGCGTGTGAGCACATGGAGTCTGCGCGGTCGCGCAACAAAAAGATAGATTCGCGCGAGAATGACATGTACAACGCGAAAACCGCCTACTTGCTCGCAATCAACGTGGCCAACCGGATGAAGGACAAGTACTACCATGATGATATTCCTGAATTGCTCGACACGATGCAGATTGCCAACGAGTTTAGAGTTGCGCAGTTCAATCGCATCCTCAAGAATGCCGCGGACATTGAGAAGCACCGCATGACGAAGGAGATTGCGTGTCTCGATGCGACTCTCAAGGTTCTCGCGAAAAACGACCCCGCAATCGACTCGCGGATGTTCATCGAGCACAACATCCACCAGTTTGTCGATCCTACAGACTACTACTTCCAGCCGTCGCCTATTTGGCACGACAATGACGAGTTCCCGACGAAATCGGATCCTGCCCTACACTATATCCGTGCCAAACTCGGAGACGCTGAAGCACAGGCCACAGACTCGACCCACGAGTCTGAGCAGCGCAACGAGGCGTACGAAAGAGCTCGTGATGCTGTGCGCAATGCGCGAAAGAAGGGCGACGCGTCGGCGTTCGCGTCTGAATCCATCAGCCAGACGGCACCGCTACTTCGGGCACATATTGCAGCCCTCGAGAAACTGATTGGATCCGAGACTGTGCGTGTCAGGGCCGAAGTCGAGATTGAGGCTATTGAGGCTGGTACTGCTGGTGTCAACATGAGTGCGATTCCCGTCACGCGGACGACGACCCACCGAACACTACTCGGCAAAAAGAAAGAGGTTGTTGAGGTGGTCGATGCCAGTGGGCGGCCAAAGCCCACAAGACACTTGGGACTCAAGTCGCTACTTGCTCGCACTGCGAACTTGTCGCTTGATGATGGTAAGGGCAAGGCATTTGTTTTGTATGACTTTGAGTCTGGTGGAACTGGTGAGCTCAGCGTTCCTGCTGGAGCGTCCTTGGTGCTGGTGGAGCCCGACGATGGATCCGGATGGGTACGCGTGAAACATGGTACTCAAACTGGTCTCGTTCCTGCGTCGTACCTTGAAATCACGCAGCAGGCCTCAATTGCTTCCCAAGCACCCAAACAGGCTCCACAGCCACCCCCTGCTCGCGGCACGTCGAGCCAACAGGTTATGGTTGCCCTGTACGATTATGATGCTACTGATAGCTCGCAATTGAGCATCAAAGCGAACGATAGGATCACCGTTGTGTCCCCGGACAGCGGCAATGGATGGACGACGGGCAGAATAGGAAACGAGCAGGGCCTATTCCCTACTTCCTATGCCCGTGCAGCCTAGCTTAGATCTAGCTCAATTTTGTTATGTATGTTTGGACAGAAGGTACATGCGTCAGCCCCGAGCCGCAGGCCTTTATCAATTCATGTTCCGTTGAACGACAATTACGACGAAATAATCTTCGTTTGGGCCATTGTTTCAAACAGAATTCACTGTCTCATCTCTGTCGGACCTTTGTAGCACTACCCTAACACGGTTATGTCATAGCGCTGAATCTGTCACCTGTAACCTAGCCACCCCGGGAGGATGCGACAGTAAGGGCCATTACACTGCACAGGGGTATGGTAACATAACCCTCCGGAATCAGAACTGCCGCTGGGTACAGTAACGTGAGATCGCTTGATCCACAATAGAAACCCTCTACCTTGAAAGCGGTTATCCAAAAAAAACCTTAATCCGGATCAGCTTTGTAGGTGAAAAAAAGCCTCGGAAATGGGCGGATCATTCTCGAAATCGTTTGCGAAACTCTTCGGATCTAGAGACGTCCGCATTCTTATGCTGGGTCTAGATAACGCGGGGAAGACCACCATCCTGTATAGATTCAAATTCAAGCAGGAGTCGACTACAGTGCCAACTGTGGGCTTCAACAAAGAGTTCGTCACCCACAACAAAGTCCGATTCAACGTCTGGGATGTGGGTGGACAAGAGAAGATCCAGCAGCTCTGGCGGCACTACTATACTGGCGCTCAGGGCCTGATTTTTGTTGTGGACAGCGCCGATGAAAGCCGTCTCGATGAGGCACGCGAAGCTCTGTTCAATGTCCTTAATGACCGCGAAATGGCGGGAGCGACTCTTCTTGTATTTGCAAACAAGCAGGATCTGTCGCGATCGCTTGGACCAAGACAATTAACCGACAAGCTCCAGCTGTCAAAACTGCGAAACACTCGCGAATGGTGCGTGATTGGCTCGAACGCCAAGTCTGGCGAGGGTCTGCTCGAGGGATTGACTTGGTTAAGCAAAAACATCCCCGACAAATAGACGCTTTTTCCCGCCCCCCTCCTCCACGTCACTAATTTTTGAATCGTATCTTACACTACCTAATATTAAATGTCTCGCTAAATGGAAAAGTTGCCCTCTGACCCGAATGGATGTCCCTGCAGTAGCGTTCAATGACCGGTTGAGCAGACTCTGGAAGCGCTTCTGAGTTCACGAGTTTGTCCTCCACAAACGTCATTGGAGCCACAACAGCAAACGGAGGAATAACTGTGTTGGGGGCTATCACAACGCAGTCCTTGATGATTGCAAATCGGCCAATGCTCGCTCCTTTGCCAATTGCGACACACGAGCCGATGCTGGCGGCTTCGCACTTGACATTGGGGCCAATATACACGTGGTTGCCTATGGTGACAGGATAATGCTTGCCCTTTCGTTGTGGAGGTCGTATTGAGCTGTCTTTCATGAGACATGTGTAGATTCCCCAGGTGATCACGGGCGTGCCATCATTGAGGTCGCCTCTGATCTCTGCCCCGGCGTCTATAAGGCTTTTGCCTTTATTGACGATGAAGTTGGCTCCTTTGACCTTTGCAGCGCGGCTAATAACATTACCACTGGAGCTATAGGTATAGTCCATTAGCTGAGCTCATTTGGAGGAATCTTACCTTATGTGCAGAAATCGAAAATAGGCAGTGGCCAAAGCGGAACAAATTTAGAAAATTTGGAAAATTTATACGTAAAGCTACACCCAGTATGCAAATCGAGATAGGTATGCTCCATGCAGGTATATCACCTGCATTGTTGTGGGTCCTCGTGTTGGGAATTTTGCTGCATATGACGCGTCAGGAGGCTGCGTCTTAGACGTGTCCTCCTCTTATTGAGGATCCAATACCCATCCACAACGTGCTTATTATACACGATCTAACTAGCTGGCATTTTTAAGTTATCTTCCTAACAACAAAGCAAAATGTTGGTGCAACTTCAATGTGGTGTGCAGTCGTATGACTGGGGAAAGCTCAGCCATACCAGTGCAGTGGCCCAGTTCGCTGCCTCTGCGGACCCCAACGCAGATATCAAGCCAGATACTCCCTACGCTGAACTCTGGATGGGAACGCACCCGAAAGTCCCTTCTGGCGTCATTGATGCTCCTGAGCACGAAAAGAACCTTTGCCAGCTCATCAAAGCGCACCCTGAGACATTGGGTCAACGCGTGATTGACGAGTTTGGCGCTGGCGAGCTTCCGTTCTTGTTCAAGGTCCTTTCGATCCGCAAGCCTCTGAGTATCCAGGCCCATCCCGACAAGGCTCTTGGCAAGCAGCTTCATGCCAAGGATCCCAAGAACTACCCCGATGACAACCACAAGCCAGAGATGGCCATTGCCCTCACTGACTTTGAAGGGTTCTGTGGGTTCAGGCCTGTAGAGGAGATCGCGTCTTTCCTCGAAAATGTTCCCGAATTCGTCGAGCTGGTTGGCGAAAAGATTGCTACTGAGTTCGAAAAGAACGCAAAGACTTCTGGTGACCACAAGGCTGCTCTCAAGGATCTGTTTGCTGCTGTCATGACCGCTCCCGACGCGAAGGTGAGCGAGTTGGCTGGAAAGCTAATTGAGAGCGCCAAAAAGTCCCCTGAGACGTTTGCCGGCCCGAATGGCGGCAAGTCACTCGCAGATTTGCTTATCCGCTGCAACGAAGACTTCCCTGGAGACGTGGGTCTGTTCTGCGGTGGTCTCATGCTTAACTACTGCAAGCTCAAGAAGGGCGAAGCCATGTTCCTTCGCGCCAAGGACCCTCACGCCTACATTTCTGGTGATATCATCGAGTGCATGGCTGCCAGTGATAACGTTGTGCGTGCTGGATTCACGCCCAAGTTCAAGGACGTCGATACCCTCGTGAGCATGCTCACTTACAGCACTGCGCCAGTCTCTGAGCAGAAGATGAAGGCCAAGGCGTTCCCTGAGTCTCATGGAAAGGGCGACGCTCTATTGTTCGACCCCCCAATTGACGAGTTCTCGGTTCTCGAGCAGACTACCCCCAAGGACACTACAACCTCCCTAGACGCTCTTACCGGCGCGTCGATCTTCGTGGTTACTGAAGGCAATGGCGAGATCATCAGCGAGAGCAAGACAATTCCCTACAAGACCGGTTCCGTGTTCTTCGTTGGTGCTAACACGAGCCTTCAGATCAAGGCCACTGAGCCCACAGTGTCTTACCATGCGATCGCTTAAAACATTTTGCTAATAATAATTAATGCTCGTTAGTTCTTGAGCTTCTTTATACGTCTCTTGAGGTTTCCGGCAGAGTGCTGGAACGGATTAAGCTTCTTGTCCCACTGCATTGCCATATAGTCGTCACCGTGCTTTTCAACCAACTGAACCAGCCAATTTGATTCCTGCTCACTTAAGTGTCTTACTCTTGGTACCACTGACTTTGCGTATTCCTCGAGCTCCTTCACGACCTCATTGTCACCTCCAAAGCCTTCCCACTGTGGCTCCTCGTCCTCCTCAGCGTACTCGATTTTCGTGGTTCCATCTTCAAGGTGAACAATCTTGCCCACTTTGACGCCTGTCTTCTTTGAGATCTCCGAGCGACGTGCAGAGGTGTCGGCGGCAACAATGCGTTTCTCAATGCCTCCTGCTGGCGTCTGCAGTTTGGATGCGAGGCCCAAACGTCGGTAATTTTGCGCCAACGTCTCATTTTCGTTCCAATGTGCCGCAATGATGGGGTTCGAGGTTACTTCCTTCGACTTTGTTTGTTTCTTCGAGCGTGCTCTTCTCTTTGATCTAGACTCATCCGAGCGCGCAGCGCGTCGTTTCCGAATTCCACTTGGCATTTCCCCAGGCTGGAACTATTGATTCCGAGTGAAAAAAATTAAGTAATAAAATAAATCTCAAGTGGTGCAGGTGCGGGTCACGTTATTGAACAGATAGTTGCAAAAGTGTAAAATGGTCGTATTTTGCTAGGGTTTTCTAAGATTTTACGGTTGCATTAAATCATTACACGACTTTAGCGCATCAGGCCGGAGGCAAATGCCATGGGAGGCACGTCAGGGTGAGGAACAGCCTTGAATTGCATACCTTCGTACTCAGTGACATTCTCAGGGTCAATGGCGATGACGGCTCCAAGATTATTGCCCACATCGCAGTAATTTGGTGCGCTGAACACGGTGATCAGTTTACCGTTGTGCTCGACCTCGTATCCTTGTTCCCTGACTTCGTGAGACCTGATAACGGCCTCGAGGTTATTCTCCTCGCAGAAGCGCTTCGTGATGTCGGGACCGAATTGAAGCCCAACACCACGTTTGGATGGAGAGCGGCCATCGTTAGGCTGTGGATCGGCCCAAAGCATCTCCATCATCAGACCCTCCATTCCGGGCTGACGCTGGGCGAAGCGGTCGATCTTGCGAATGTCGTCCAATGTGACGCCATCCTTGGAGAACAGTCCACCGTGCAGCACGAGGTACTTGTTGAATACAAGAGACGCGAGAGGCAGGTTTGTGAATGACTCGCTAAACGCTTTGAAGGCCAGCTCCGTAGTGTACTTCGCTTTGCACTCACCACTGAACCCGTAGGTCAGGTTCATACTGTCCGTCTCGTGGTTGCCACGGTTAATGTACAGGCTCGTTGGCATGGCAATCTTAAGCGCGTAAAGAGTAAGCGCAACCTCTGTAGACCAAGATCCTCTATCAACAAAATCGCCATTGAACAGGTAGCAGAGCTTCTCACTGGGCCAGCCATATGTATTAAAGATGTTGAGCAGGTCGTAGAACTGGCCGTGGGTGTCTCCACACACAAGAACCTTTTTCGTCGTGTCATTAAGCTCGGTCATTGTAGGTTCGTCTCTGAATAGCTCTGTGGCTCTCTTGATGATGGAAAAGAGCTTCTTACGCGAGACGCGTTCATTGTTCTTGAATCCCTCGATCAGCTTGTGGACCCAGTCCAAGTCGATGTCGTTGATATCAGCCAACGGACCGAATTTATCATCGTCATTCAAAGAATCAATATCGAGCGACTCGAACAAACTGGGCTGGTCCTCCACGGCGATAGCAGCCTGGAAAGCCATCATACGCACCATTTTCCGGCACTCAGCCAACTTTGATTGCGCAAGACGATCGTTAGGCGCGAGTTCCGCCGCTTTGACAAAATCGGGAAGCGCCTTGGAGTACTGAGATGTGCCACATAATGCCGTGCCGCGCCTGAAATAGCATTTGACATAACTGGGGTCGAGTTCAAGAGCAGCTGTGGCTTCCGCAACAGCGGCTCCGTACTGCTCGAGCTTGATCAAGCACATGGCGCGATTAGCCGAGATCACAGCGTTCTGACCGACGAGGGACAGAGCTGATTGATACTCATTGAGTGCAGCCTGGTACTCGCCCTTCTTGAACAAGTCGTTACCTTGTTTTTTATAATCCTCTGCCGTCGTGCTCATTTTTAATCCGGAACCTCTCTTTGGCCGGGATTTCGCGAAAAGAAGAGGGAATTATTCCTCAACTTCTAGAAGACGTTTCGCCTTTAAAGTTCCTATTTTTCGAGATAAGGTAAGCTCGAGGACGGAACAAAATTATCTCCAACGGCACCAAATAAGCTGGTAAAGCCAATTGACTGGAAAAGAATGAAAGTGAATTCAGATGTAACAATTAAATTTTTTTTTTTTTTGTGTTGTGAAGGTACCAACCTAGAAGGTTCTAGCATACTATCCCAACAATGGCTCGTGTGAAACAATGCCTGATGCGCTCGCCTAGTCGGTTTGTTTTTCGTCGAATGATGAAACAATTATTTGGGCGACAACTCCGCGTTTAGCCAACAATTTCGTGCAGCTTCAACGTATCTCACCTGCTTTAAAGGACATGATACTTACATAAATTTATTCTTTCAAATATACCCTTCCCAGGCCTAACGCTGCCGACGGCTCTCGAGAGTATTCTCGGTTTCTAGGGCCATACTTGCTATCAGACCCGTTTTGGGACTCTATTGCAGGATCGGTGTAGGCCCGGGGAGGAAGACCAATGTGCCTCATCATAGTACATATTGCTCGGTGGGTGCTTGCACTCTCTTCACGGCAGTGAGTCTCCAGGATGGCTACATTATTTTTCCTCCATAGTAAGCTAAACTTCGACCTAAAGGGAGCCCTTACCCAGTGTTTACTTCTAGGCAAATCAGTTAAACAACTAGACAAAAGTGACCCAGTCTATTAATTCTATGTAGCCTTGGTAGTCTGCTTCTGGCCCTGGCCGCCTTGAGGCTTCTTGCGTCGATTATGGCCGTTCTTTTTATCTCCCGCAGACGCAGTTGCACCGGGCTTCTGCTGATCGTTTCTTCCTTTGTCGCGGCGAGGCGAGTCTTCGCGAGCTTTAGTATTAGGGGAGTTTGAGCGATTAGGTTTGCCAGACTTTGGCTGTTTCTTTGCCTCCTGCTCAGCATCGGGCTTGTTCTGTTCGGTCTTTGTAGCTTTTTCGGATTTCTCCTCGGTGGTCTGAGTCTGAGGCTCTTCGTCAGTTTCGACCTGTTCAGCCTGAGCGTCCTCAGCGTGTTCGCGTGCAGTTGCGATGGCCCACTCTTTCAATTGAGCGTAACTATAATCTCCGTGGACTTTCTCGCTTTTGCCCTCGAAAAGCTTATCAGCAGTTTCTAGAGCATCTTCTGTTCCCACATAGAGCTTTTGGAGCAAGGTGTCCACAGCCTCGAGTTCGTTTCTGTCAGAAGTCTCGTCCTGATGTCTATACGCCGCCAAGAATAAGAATTTGGTTACAGTCCGGAGTTGATCCCGGGCTAAAGCGGTCGCCTCTTCTCGAGCCTTTTCAGCTGCCTGCTTGATGCTAGCGAGCTGTTTTTCCTCGCGACTCGCATCCGCCTCTTTGTAAAGACTGAGAACATCGGATAATTCTTTCAGCGGTGCCTCGACGCTGTCCTTATTCTGCAATGCGGCCAGCTGATCTGAATTAAGTGATTTGGGATCCTTCTCCACAAGCTCAGAGTAGCGGTCCAGACGCTGCTTGCGTTTCTGGAGATTGCGAATACGTTTTTGGAGATGCTCTACGAACTCGTCCTGCATCGGTTTAATTTGTCCTGAATACGACGATTATTTTTTCTCTTGCACGTTTGCGAATCTAAGACCTTCGCTGTGGGCAAGCAGTGGGGAGTGGAAAAAAAAAAAGACTCGCCAAAACTGGGAAATGTTTCAGCTATGCGTGAGAAGGCGATCTCGAATTTCAAATGGTGCTTTACGCTATTCGCTGGTAAGACGGCTGCAGCTTGTTGGGTGGTTGTAGGCTTCCGATGCCCTTAGTCAGTGCGCCTGGCAGCTGTTGGAGGAACTCAGATATCCAGAGTGGCACGACTAAAGCCTTCAATCAGTCACTCCACAGAGGACATTTTGACAAGAAAAAATTAATCTAGACACAAACATCAGAGTAACCAGTTATATTTAGTTCTTAGGTATGACTCGTTATGCGATTGCGTGACTTTTGTAGCTAGTGAAACCCCGCCTTTTGGCCCATTATGTCAAAATGGCCCCTTTTCTTCCCACATGCCCCCCACCATCGGTCGACTGAATCTATTGGTAGGGCGATTAGCAATTCATATATCACCATTTCGACACCGACCTGGACTTTGTCGACTTCGACTTCCCTCATCAGTCTGTTTTGAACGGTTGAACCAGATACGCCAAATGTCTGCTGCTACAGTTGTGGACCCGAAACTTGAGGCTAAGAGAGCCGCAGGCTACAAGGCAATTGATACGCACATGAAACCCGAGTACAAGGCTGTTGGCATTGGCTCGGGTTCCACAGTTGTATTCTGTGTCGAAAGAATCGGTCAACTCACAAAAGAGGGCAAATTGCCGGCATCAATTCGCTACGTGCCGACGGGCTTCCAATCAAAGCAGCTTTTGATTAATGCTGGCCTCATTGTCGCCGACGTTGACCAGTTCCGTATTGGAGATCTGGATGTGGTGTTTGATGGAGCAGACGAGATCGACAGCAATCTTCAGTGCATCAAGGGCGGCGGTGCATGCCACCTCCAAGAGAAAATTGTGGGGCTGTGTGCGAAAAAGTTCGTGATCGTTGCTGACGACTCGAAGGTTAGCTCGAAGCTAGGTACTCGCTGGCGCCAGGGTGTTCCTGTCGAGGTTGTTCCGCTTGCGCTTGCCAAAGTTACCTCTGAGCTTCTCCAGCTGGGCGCCAACAAGGTGACTCTTCGTTCTGGCGGTAAGGCAAAGGCTGGCCCAATTATCACCGACAATGGAAACATTGTTCTTGACACAGACTTTGGTGAGATTGAGCCCCGCAACGTGCACGAGCTGGACTTGTCCATCAAACGTATCACTGGTGTCGTCGAGACCGGTCTGTTCACTTACGGATCTGAGGCCTACATTGGCAAATCTGATGGCACCTTTGAAGTTTTGCACAAATAAAATTCTTTTTTACAATTAGCTGTTAGTGCTGTTAGTTAAATCCCCAAGAAACTTGAGAAAGGCAGTTTCATCTCGCGGTGACTTGAATGGAGGCACTCCCAGTCCCTTGAGTTTTTGGCGCAACTTCGCAGACCACTCTGTGGCTTCTCTGTGGACTCGTTGGTCGTACTCTGCGAGTTTCGCATCATCTACGCGTGCTTGAACCAAGGACACCCTTCCAGCGTGCCATTGTCTCTCGAGTTGTGCCTGCTCGCCAGCGAGTCGTTTAATGGCAAAAACGGTTTCATCGTTGGAATTGTACTTGACAAAATGCCTTAGAGCAGATCCATAGTCGACACTTGCCGGGAACTCTGTCCCCCAAAATTCCATACACTAGAATAGAGATGTGCGCTAAGCAGGTGCGTACTTCTCCGGCTGGTGTGACAAATGTCACCAAACCTTAGGCCCAAGCTGTAAGCCAGAAGCTAACAACATCCAAGGACCAAGCCCGATCTGAGTAGGTTTGGATACCCCCGTACCGAACGTGAACGTGTCGGATCCTTTTGAAGTGAAGGGCTACGCGCGCTCTTCGCCAGCCAGCCAGGTCCCAGGCCTGAAATTCTAGGCGATCACTGTACAAAATGGCTTCGGCGGTGTTTTTCCTTGACAAGAAGGGGAAACCCTTGCTTTCGCGCAACTACCGTGGCGATGTACCCATGAGCGCAGTGGAGAAGTTCCCGATGCTGCTCATGGAGGCTGAGGACGAGACCAGTGTGGTGCCTCCTTGCCTGAGCCACGAGGGCATCAACTACTTGTATTTGGTGCACAACGACCTGTATATTTTGGCTCTGTCAAGACACAACACGGACGCTATGCAGACGCTACTGTTTCTGCACCGGATAGTCGAGGTTTTGACCGGGTATCTGAAGGAGCTCGTCGAGGAAAGCATTCGGGATAACTTTGTGATCATATACGAGCTCCTCGACGAAATGATGGATTTCGGCCACCCGCAAACGACCGAGACGCGTATTTTGAAGGAATACGTCACGCAACAAAACCGGATATTCCAGATGATCCGTCCATCACGGCCACCCAAGCCTCCTGTCGCCGTGACCAATGCGGTGTCGTGGCGTTCAGACGGCATCACTTACAAGAAAAACGAGGCGTATCTCGATGTCGTCGAGTCGATCAATATGCTGTGCAGTCCCACTGGCCAGGTTCTGCGCTCAGAGATTCTCGGTAGCGTGATGATGAAGAGCTACCTGAGTGGAATGCCCGAGCTGCGGCTGGGCCTGAATGACCGGGTTATTTTCGACCACCAGAGTAATACCACGGGCAAATCAGTCGCTGCAGGGTCGTCGAAGAAACAGATCGAAATGGAGGACGTCAAGTTCCATCAGTGTGTGCGATTATCGCGCTTCGAGAACGATCGCACCATCAGCTTCATTCCGCCAGACGGCGAGTTCCAGCTCATGAGCTACCGCCTCAATACCAGCGTTAAGCCGCTTGTGTGGGTGGACTGCAAAGTGGAAAAACACGCCAACTCTCGCATTGTAATTACGGCCAGAGCACGAGCCCAGTTCAAGAGTCGGTCAACAGCCAACGACGTGGTTATCACGATTCCGGTGCCTGACGACGCCGACTCGCCGAAGCTCAAGCCCACGGCCGGAAGCGCCAAGTGGAAGCCGGAGCAGGCGTGTGTGGTGTGGAAGATCAGACAATTCGGTGGCGGCAAGGAAGCTGCTCTCAGGGCTGAACTTGGCCTTCCCGTCGTGGATGCTGCCGAGGAACAGGCGAAGCGGCCGATTCAGGTCAAGTTCTCGATCCCGTACTTTACGACGTCTGGAATCCAGGTCCGCTACCTGCGCATTGTGGAGCCAAAACTGCAGTACCAGTCGTGTCCGTGGGTGCGCTATATCACACAATCCGGAGACTACGCAATACGCATGTAATTGACACATTAAAAAAAAAGAAAAGTATAGAAATGGATATTTGGATCATTATCATTAAAAAATTCGTTAAAGTTCGTTCACACATCTAAACAGGATTCACTAGAAAGAGGCGCCGCTGTCGAGTAGGCGCAACACTTTGGCGATCGAGTTCACCTCCACTTGGGTGCCGCGCGTCACAAGAGTGCTGATGATGTTGCCGAAATCGGCGCTCTTGAAGTTCCGGTGCCGGGAAAGAGTCTGGTATGCCGCCTGCGCAGGAATGTATGTGCCTCTGGAGGATGCACCTGCCGACGTGGGTTTCGACGAGATAGTCGAGCAGAACAAGGTCGACATCGGGTCTCCACGGCACTGCGTGCAACTGCCTGGGTTTCCCGTGCACTCTTGAGGCTCCTGAGGTATTGAATGGGGCGAAGTCTGCGACGCAGCAAGCGAGTTCTCGGGAGTCAACGGAGGAAGCGTCTCGACCGATCCGAGCATCTCGACATCGGACATGTTTGCCTGTTCGCGTGCAGCAGCTTCAGCACAGATGCACGGTGTATCGTCTGTGCAGAAGCCGCATCGGTCGAGTGGAGCTCGAGACTGGCCAGTGCTAAGCGGACTAGAACCCAATGGACTGGGAGGGCTAAGGGGAAGAACCGGGAGCTCAATGTGAGTGCTTGAACGACGCCTAAGAGTCTTGAACTTTGCGGTGAAGTCAGTTTCAAGTGTCGAAAGTCGCCGTCTCAACGGGACAGACGGCAAAGACCAGTCGATTGTCGTCAGTTCGAGTCCCTCGGTGGGTGGAACGGGGCTCACGGGAGTGCGAGGAGTGCGGATCTTGCTAATTGAGGACGTACGAGGCCGCTTAACCACAGGTTGCTGCTTCGGAACGGGCAGTTTCTGGTCAAGGACGTGGTCTAGAAGCTCCATGCCTGGATCAACAATGGTCGTGATCGGAGACGTCGCCGTCGGAGACATTGGAGTTCCATACGGACTGACTGCACTCGCTGGCGGTGATCCACTGAACTGCGGTGACGGTGCAGATAAGGTTGACGTGGTTCCCGGAGAGAATGCGAACGTGACTCCCGGAGGCGACATGGCCGATGTGTAGGCAAAGAATCCCGGAGAAGGCGCCTGGCTCTGTGGAGCAGACTGGCTGAGTGGCTGTTGACCGGGGAAGGTGATTCTCGGAAGCGTCAAATGCTGCTGTTGGTGTGGAGGAGGAGCATTAATTGCCGATCCGAGTGCATTGCCACCCTGGACCAAACTGGGAAGAGGCTCCTTCTTGACTTCGGAGGCCGGAGCAATGCTCTGCTGTTTCAGTTTGTTGATCTGTTCCAACAAATGCGACTGCTGTTCAGCATGCGCCTTCGCCTGCTCAGCAAGTTTCGCCTCCAGCTCTCGTACAGCTTGCGACCGACGTTCACGGAATGCGCGTTGAGCCTCGCGGTTCTGCGCCTTTCGCCGGTTCTGCGGAGTATCCGTACTCGGCTTCCGACCTGGCTTTGGTCTCGGAGGAACAACATAAGTCTTGGACACACTAAGTCCGACGCCCCGCGGAGCCGGAGCACTCACCCTCGGACTTGGGGCCGCATCCGGCGATGAGTCCGTCGGTGTAGGAGCCTTCGCAGCAAGAAGCGGCTTCAACGTCGCCATTTGAATTCTGGTGAAGAGGAAATGAGTGATTGGAAAAAGACGCTGTTGGATGGACTCCTCCTCTTTGATGACTGATGGAAAAGATAATTTCCCGCGATCAATAAGATTAGGGCTAGGTCTGCACCGCCCCGTCCCTGTAACGTCTCACCGTAATGCGCCTGAAAAATGTTTCAAACCACTTGAGGGTGTCTCGATTCGTGCTTTAAATGTACAGATTCAAAAACCAGCCCGATCGGTGCTTTTGTGGGCGCTGCACGCGATCTAATCAAAACTTTTCACCATTGGTCTCGTTCCATCAACGTGCAGCACAGTCAGCCCGGGTGGGGGGCAACACCACTTTCCGATGCCATCTGACAGTCTCAGTGGTCAAGTCAGTAAAAGGTATTACATTACAGCCCTATCCCAGGTGTTTAGTTTTCATCGCGCACAATGATTGGATTGTCGGGAGACGGGGAGTCACCTAATATGCGTCCCCCTGTAAGCCGCACTATATCAGCAGTGAGCAATTTAAACCTACACCCGTTACCCTTTTTTGTTGGGCGGTTCTTGCTTTTTCTGGGGTTGATAACGCTCACAACACCGCTATTCATAAATCGCTCATGCTCCCGCAAGGGCGATTTCGTAACTATGTCGCCGCTGCCCCATAGGCTCACAAAACGGCTCGCACAAATTACACAAGTCCGCCTTCTCATTGGGAGAGTCTAATGGCTGGGAGGAACAAGCAGCTCAGAATCGCAGCTATGGAATAAGCAAGCAGCCATAGAATTAGCAGCCATTTGTGATCCAGCTAAATTCACAACAGCCATGCATTGGGAGAACCTTACCTTGCGTCTCGTACAACTTCCCCAGACACACCTAAATGTTCCGCACTAGCTTTGGACGCGTTCCTCTTGGTCTTCGCGCATTGCAGAGACCTACACCACTCTTTTCACTCGCTTCGAAGATTCAGAGATGCACGGTGGTCTCCAGAGCTGCAAAGCAAGTGTCTCCCCCCGAGGAACCACCGAAAATTGAGCCTCCATCTCCCCAGCACAAGGCCTACAACCGATTCCCAAAGTTTATGCGCAAGTATGCGGTAGGTCTCGCCGAGGCTCCTGCGTCACACATTGCTGCATTTCTTTTCGTTCACGAATTGACGGCAATTGTGCCTCTGTTTGCGATTTGGGGCGGATTCTGGTACTTTGACTACGTTCCTGTAGGGTTGCCTGACTGGGTGATTGAGAAAGGTTCAATGTTTATCCGGCAAATGGCAGAACGCAATGACTGGACTGTCATCACCAATGCCGAGTTGGGTTCCCGTCTTGTTCTCCAGGGTGCAGCTGCCTACGCAATTGTGAAAGCACTACTGCCTGTTCGCCTGCTCTTCTCACTGTGGGCCATGCCTTGGACTGCCAAATGGCTGGTTATTCCCTTCACCAATACTATTGGAGGCCTGTTCCGTCGCGCCTTTACTCAAAAACCTTAGTGTACAGTCTTTTTTTTATTTATCTACATTTCGCCGGTATAAAAATACTTGTCAGACACGTGGTGTCGTTGCAGTTTCGCATAGACGCAACCATCAGAGCCAATGTGTGCCGAACAGTTCGCATTGTGCCAATCCCGATCATGAGATCGCACCATTAACTGATCACCTCTCGTTTTGAGTTCGTATCCAGCTACAGGCGGACCTAACAGCACATTGTCTCCGAGTGTCTTGCCTGAACGATAGTCTCCGAGTGAAGTTTGAGCAATCGGTAATCCCTGAGCCTTGGTGGTCAATGCGTGTATGACCTGAGATCCACACAGCACTCTCAGATCTGCTGTCTCACTATTATTGAGCCATGAATACGGATCTGCTCCCGTTTCTGTGTATATTATTCTCACTGTCTCGAACTGAGGAATTGTGGCCTTTGGCAAGCAGCCCTTGGCAAGACGCAGCCGTTTCATAAAGTGGAAGACCCAATCCCATGGGCGATAATCATCAGTGTGGCGAACCAGTGTTCTCATCGTCATGTCCTCACTCACAATTATTGTAGGCCTGCACACCTCCAATGGCTTCGCAGGAGCCAACATGGGACCAGGTTCAATAACTACCAATTCCGATTTAGCTCCAAGAGCTGTGAGCATCATCATCAAGGTATAAGGCGTAACAGGGTGGGTGAAAATAAGGACAACATCCTGGTTATTCCAGGTTTGATGAACACCCAGGGTTGCCAGTTGACCGGCGATTGCGGTACCAAGCTCACTTAAATCGATATCCTGGCCGTTGATAGACACTTTAGCATCCTGAACTGCAGCAGAGTCAATATGCACCGATCGCGACGCCGTGTGTTTCGCGTGTATCCTCACGAGCTCACCATTTCTCGAAACCACGAGATCACGCTCATGTTCAGATGGATCAAGCAAATTCTTGGGGGCAATAACTGCATCAAAGTCATGTTTGGATGCCTCTGCAAAGTCGCCAAAGTCAATAAACTTAATTGAGCCTCCGGCTAACGCAACAGCAAAGAAAACCGCCAAAAGATGTGCAGTTGCTCCCAAACACGCCAGTACACGCGGTTGGCGTGAAGTACCGTCGATTCCCAGCAGCTTTTGGTATGTGACTATCAAACCGTGCAAGTCCGTCTCGACCAGTTTCCCAAATTCATTGACGGTCTTCACGTTGAAGCCATCAGGTTCCCATAATCGGGAAACATTGAATCCTTTAATCCATAATAACGGCAGGCCATGTCCATTAGCAGGCGAGCGATACACAGCCGACTCTCCAGCCTCAAAAGTCGCTGAACGACTTCCCTGATTCTTGATCAATTCGGGATCCAGATCTGCCGGCGTGAATTCAATATACACATATAGTGCAATCAGCCCGGCAAGGACCACCCAGACGAGCATTCGTCGTATGTTCGTACTGACAACAACGCTGGACGAGGGGAAACGAATTCCACCTGTAATCGCGCACGTGATTTAATACTATCAGTTTGTTGGCGTTGGGGCTCAATAACGCAGTAAGCTCTATTCCCCGTGATTCTATGAATTGAAATCTATCAACATTTTTGAGCAAGATGCCTGATCAATCAAACATATAGTCTAGCAGTAACGACAATAGGAGATTTTTAAACATCGGCATTACCACAGCACAACGCCGCAATTCCCTTTTAACAGCTGTTAAAATAGTACAACAAATGCAGAATGCGCAGTCAAAACGCTTAATGTACTAAGTTGCCAAACAAAGAATTCAGTCTAATTCTGTGCCGTCCTTAACTTCATGATTCTTCCGTAAATGAATTGAGATCGTTGGCCGCTGGCAATGGTGGCTGGGGCATTATTTGGTTAAATTGAAAGCTGAGATTTGAGCCTTCAGCCTCAGAATGAAAGTGATACACTAATATACTGAGAAACACGGCTCTGAAACTCTTCCGAACCTAAAACGGCTTATCGTTGGGATTCCCTAGGTTTTGGCCTCAAACGCTGAGAAAATTCCACTCGACCTAACCCTTGGGATGTGACATGTATAGTGAAGGTGACTGCATTGAATAAAACCGGCCTAAAACCGTCAAATGTCTGCATCAAGGATCCCTAACCCATCAATCGCACTTGTATGTATTGGCCCCACCGATAGTTGATTGACCTCAGGCTAACTTTTAGACAAAAATTGATGGTGGTATCCACTTGGAGGCCCAAAGATTTTACACCGTTTATCTTATTACGCGTTCTTTTTCTTATGGTCCGTGCTCAAATGCTGACGTGCGGCGAAAGTTTCTCATGGGCGTGGTTAGGGCACGCTCGCTGAATTATTCTGAGGCCGTCGTCGAGCCGCAGATCATTTCGTGTCAGCTGAGATAGGCCCTAGGATCTCCACAGTTTCGTCCCTGTTTTACCCCTGTCGCTTTAATTAAATACCCTGTTTTAGGATTGTACAAACAAATGCGACATATATATACCGTTGAAGATCCCTCTTGGAATCAAATCACGACCCGACGACAACACTGAGCTAGATTGGATGCGCAAATGATAGCCCTGTTCATTGCTCTAGCGATATCGCCAACTCTGGCGGCCGCCAGTGATTTGCCGGGTCAGAGTAACTCGACGGCTACTTGGGTGCCGGAGCCAATCATCAGCCCAAAACCGTACACTCCTATCGCCTCTGTCTCTCCGAGCTCAGTGCTTCCGAGTTCGTCCGCTCCATCGAGCTCTATCCCTTTTGAAACGGCGCCTAGTCTTGCGAAGTCCTCCTCATGGGAATCAATTTCGACGCAACAGCCCTATATCCCTTCTAGTCGGCTCCAATCTTTATCAGAGTGGTCAACAACTACTACTGTAGCATCTAGCACGTTGTTTTCCCCAGTAAGCAAGCTAAGCACTGTCGCGTTCTCTTCGCCGACGCTTAGCTTCCTGAGCCACACAGCTGAAAGCATCACTCTTCAGAGTCAATTTTCCTCGAGTACAAGCGGTTCTACGAACACACTGTCGGCAGTATGGCCACAAGCAAGTGCGTCAGTGGATGTCTCCGCGAGCAGCGTTTCAGACTCCAAGAGCGGATCTGTCTCGTCTAGTTTCTTATTTTCGCCGGAGCCGAGTTCGTTGCAGGTTTCTTATACCTCAAGTAGCTATCTTGGTTCGTTCGTGACGTTCTCGACCCTAGCAAGCACTCCAGGCCCATTGAGTCCTGCAAGCGTATTCACTCCTGATGTGTCTCCTGCATTTGTGCAGAGTGGATCAACATCTTCATCAGTAAACTTCTTTTCCACTTGGAGCCCTATAGCCTTGAGCTCATCGGTGACCATGCCTTCTCCTACAACTGAGTATCAATCTCCGAGCTTCTCTGCCGATACATTCTCCACTACTGTTACGACAGACTCAGCTGAGAGTCTTTCGACCGCTATTCGGTCCTTTGCTTCCACTATACTGCCCTATAGTCAAGGCCCGAACTCCGCTGACATCTCGTACTCGGAGACATTTGGTACTGAGAGTATTTACCCAAGCGAAACCATCTCGATTCCCGTCACAATGAGTCCCGCTGAGACTCTGTCTATTCCAGTTTCAACTTCTGTTTTCTCAAATTCGACCAGTGTGTTGCCAGAGTTCACAATGGATTCTACCGAGACCTGGTACTCGGAGACTTCTGGTACAGAGACGATGTACTCGAGTGAGACTATATCTATTCCTGTCACAATGTACTCTGCCGAGACTCTGTCTATACCTGTACCGCCCTCAGTTATCGGAAACATGACAAGTGCAATGCCGGAGTTTACAATGGATTCCACTGAGACTTGGTACTCCGAGACTTCTGGTCCCGAGACGATGTACTCGAGTGAGACTATATCTATATCTATTCCCGTCACAATGTACTCTGCCGAGACTCTGTCTATGCCCGTACCGACTTCTCCTTTCGCAAACATGACCAGGGCGTTGCCGGAGTTTACAATGGATTCCACTGAGACTTGGTACTCCGAGACTTTTGGTACTGAGACGATGTACTCGAGTGAGACTGTATCTGTTCCCGTCACAATGTACTCTGCCGAGACTCCGTCTATGCCCGTACCGACCTCAATTACCGGAAACATGACGAGTGCAATGCCGGAGTTTACAATGTATTCTACCGAGACGTGGTTTTCCGAGACTTATGGTACCGAGACGATGTACTCCAGTGAGACATTATCTATTCCCGTGACGATGTACTCTGCTGAAACTCTATCCATGCCCCTTCCGACCACGATTTTTTCAAATACAACAAGCGTATTCCCGAATATCACGATGTATTCTACCGAGACCTGGTGGTCCAAGACATCAGGTACCGAGACTATGTACTCGACCGAAGTGATTTCGATCCCCGAGACTATAATCACCACCGAGACACTTTCTAGGCCTGTCTCCTTCTCTGTCTGCGTTAATTCGTCATTGCCAAACGTAACGATGTACTCTACCGAGACTTGGTATTCCGAGGCGTCCGGCACTGACACCATGTATGTGACCGAGACAATATCTATTCCCATTACGATGTACACTGCCGAGACCCTGTCTATGCCTGCGTCGTTTGCCATTCCTTCAAACACGACCATCATCGCTGGTCCCACCGCATCTCCGGTATTGAATTCAACTGTGCTCACAAACTCTTCACTCCTGCCAACATCGGCTAGCTCATTGTACGTCTACACAAATATGAGCACAGTTTCGACGACACTCACAGGTTCTCGATTCACTGAGAACGTCACCATAGTTGCGAACCAGACCCACACAGAAGCCCTCTCGACTCTTTCCTATAGCAACTCTACCGCCAGAGCCTCGGCTCTGCCCAGTATGAACAAAACGGGAATTCTGAGCACAACTTTCACTTTCACCAACGGTACTGCTGCATCATTTACATCGTCAATTTTGCCCCATGCCAACACGACATCGTTTAACAGCTCCACTGCGAGCGTTAATTCCACTCAGATTTGGACGAACGCGACCTCAATAAGATGGTCAGCACCGAGTGCATATGTCAACAGCTCCACCGCATTGACCAGCGCTATCTCGACCATTGCGAACTACAACTTTACAGCGTCAAGGAATGTGTCAAGTGTATCGAACACCTCTGTGCCGACGAGTAGCTGGAGATATGGAACCGCCAACTCAACTGTGCCAAGCTCCAGCTTTGTCTTCACCAATATTACCAGCCTTTCATCGTACAGAAACTTGACAGCCAACTCCACCAGGGCTTTGAGCAGGACATCATCGTTTGGGAACACCACTACAGCATTGCCAACGAACGGTAGCTCCAGCTATGCTAACAATACTACGTCCCGTCTCAACAGCAGTTTCTGGAACAGCTCTGCATTGCCAAATGTCAGCTCAACGTACTTGCACTCAACTTTTAGAACCACTGTGGCTCCATTCAGTAACACCACCACTGCACTGCCAACAAATGCCACTTCCAGTTATGTTAACGGTACCGTGCCCTATCTCAGCACCAGATTCGGAAACAGCTCTACGATGCCAAGCCTCAATTCCAGTACATTCAATGTATCTTTCACATCCGTGAATTCAACTACAAGGACAGCTGTGGCTCCTTTCAGTAACAGCACGACTACTTTGTCGACTTTCTCGAGCTCTCGAGTCAATACAACCTCGGTATCGAGCCATGGATTCATGAATAGCACCAGTTATGGCAATGTGACATCTGTAACCGCTGAAATAACACCCGTGCCCTATGGAAATACTTCTACATGGATGCCTAGCAGTGGATCAACTGCCATCAGTTCGAGCTACAGCTTCGCTAACCGCACGACACAAAAGTCTCTCTATGATAACACCACCACTGCGTCGCCTGCCCTCAGCTCTCATGGATTCACCAACAGCACCAGCATGCCTCCTTGGAACACTACCACTGGATTGTCGCGTAATGTCACAGGAAATACGACTAGCGTGTCTATCTCCAGCTACCGCTTCACCAACAGTACAACTCTGACATATGCAAATGCTACCATAACCCAGGCGCTGTCGAGCGGCACCTACATGAATGCTACTGGCTCTACGAGCTACAGATTTGTGAATACTACCGTCACTGTTCTATCATCCATCAACGCCTCTGCACCTACAAGCCACACCCTCAGTAACAGCACTACGAGTCAGTCGTACTTCACCAACTCCACAGGTGCAGTAAACACGTCGATTATTGTGAGCAGCACTGCGCCCTACGCCAATGTAACTCTCTCCATGACCACAGCTTCTGGAAACTGGACGGGCGGTATCTCAGGTTGTTCAAACGGCACGCTCGCTGTATCCGAGACCACCACTACGACTACCGCGACAGCGACTACTACCACGACTACCACTGACGACACGACTGATATGACTACTCGTACCAAGTACGTGTCTGGACACGGTGTCTGGACTTCGGCTTCCTCCAGTCATCGCAATACTACCTTGTCAGTTTCTTCCTCAATGTACTACAATACGTCTTCGTCTGTTTACAGGTCTTCGAGCATATCATCGCCTGTTCACTACAATGCCACTTCGTCTGTGCATGAGACCTCAGCTAATAGCTCTGGTATTTGGTCTTCCGCCTTCCCCTCTGTGTACAATGCCACCTTGTCTGTTTACACGTCTCTGCCCGTCTATTACAATTCGACAGCAGAGTCTAGCTACCCCACGCTTTCGGAGACGACTACTACAACCACTGCTACAACCACTGCCACGACTACGACTACTGACGAGACGACGGATAAGACTACTGTGACGGACTTTGTTTCTGGCCACCATCATCCTTGGTCTTCAATGCACCGAAATATCAGTTCGTCTCTCTCCATGACTTTGGCCTCTAACAGCTGGTCATCACCATATTACAATGCCACTGTTTCGGAGTCGACTACTACTACCACAGCAACTGCTACAACCACTGCGACGGCTACCACGACTGATGCCACCACCGACATCGTCACCGTTACTGACTACCTGTCTGGCTGGTCTGACGCCTGGTCTTTTAGTGCGCCTTCATTTAGTGCTCCGTCATCTAGTGTCGCACCCGCTGTGTCTAACACTTTGTCTTCTGGCTTTTCTTCTGGCGTGTCAGGTACATTCTCTGCGTCTTCTTCATTGGTGGTGTATCAAAATGGCACTACGACTGCCCTTCCCTCTTCGTCCTCGGTGTTCCAAAACTTCACTACGACTGTCCGTGCTTCTCGATCTTCGCCGAACAATAACAGCACTACGACTGTTCTCGTCTCCTTGCCCAGTAACTCCATTTCCTGGTCTGGCGCGTGGTCTTCAGGATTCAATGCTACAATAATACCGAGTACTTTGGCAATCACAGATACTGCTACTGCCACCGATACTGTTACAGCTACGGCCACAACTACTGATGCAACTATTGACACTATTGTAGTGACCGACTACTTGTCAGGCACTGACATTTGGTTCTCAGCACCAAGTTCCACAGCAGAAGGTGATGTCTCAGTCTCTGAAAGCTCGCTTGGATCAACAGGATTTGCACTGAGTACGACGTTGGCTATCCCTACATGGACTGCTCCATCTGGCGACGTCACATCCGGCACAGCGTCAGTCAATGGCACGTGGTCCACGTTCGCCACTGAGGAAAGCAGTTCCGTAGGAACTAGCAGCTCTATTGGTATGTCTTCTTCTGCCGGTAGCCTTTCACAGAGTTCTGTTAGTACTTCTATCTGCGACGTGGCCTCCGAAAGCGCAATGACGAGCTCCGGTTTCTCCATGTCTGAGTCTACATGGCCTATTAACTCTCTTGGCCTGTCGAACTCGCAGTCTTCCGGAGCCAATGCTCTGACGACTATCACGTCCCTCGTTTCCGGGACCTGGACAACGTATGTGGGGTCTAGTGTATCTTCCCGATCAGCTAACTCTGTGTCCTCTCGCTCAACTGCCCTCGTGTCTTCTGGTTCAGCTGTCTCTATGTCTTCTCCTTCAGCTGTCTCCATGTCCTCTGGGTCAACTGTGTCTGTGTCAGTCTCTGCTTCTTCCCCTGGTGAGATTTCAAGTGTTCACTCAACTATGGCTGTTTCCAGCTCTGATAAGTCTTACGGCTCCACCAATACATCAAGTGAGGCATTGAGCACACTCATCGTTTCGGCTTCATCAATCGAGGCATCTGGATTCTTAACAGTTCTGTCAACAGCACCGGCAACCGTTCCTTCGTCCACTCCTGTTACCACTGTGATTGGTTCGGCAACTCTGCCGAGCTCCTCACCTAGTAGTAGTGAGACTCTGCCTGACATGGGAAGCTCGTCCATCCCGGAGCTGGGCGTGCCGTCCACAGCATCACAAGCCAATGGAACAACTCCAGCGAGCAGTGACCGTTCGACATCGTCTAATGTTTCCAATGGAACCGCTTTCAGCCAGTCACTCACTACCACCACCGCACTCGCCACCGTATGGGTGCCTTCATCTTCTGTGGAAAGTGTTGCTGCCGGAGAGACAACATCTTGGTTAAGCTCGAACGGTACCACCGTAGAGTCTTCGGCATCTATACAGTCTCCTGCGATCATCCAGTCCTCAGCACTTATTCAGACCTCGGTGTCCGTTCAGTCTTCTGCGGTCATCCAATCCACGGCGTCTACCCAGTCTTCAGCATCCATTCAGCCCTCGACCGGCTCGTGGATCAACTCGTTGTCACCGTCCAGCCAGCCTCTTCTCACCTCTGCAGTAGCCAGCTCAGCATGGACAGCTAGTCAGAGCTTGTCGAGCATTTCGTCGCCTGTGCAAACCTGGAGCGTACCGTCCAATTCGCTCGTAACACAATCGGCATCTGACACTCTGGCTCCATCCGGAGTTTCATCTCAGGTTCGGTTCAGCCGAAGCTTAACTACAGCTTCCGCATCTCTTGGATCTACTCTCACTGATACGGGATCGTCTCCTGTATCGTCTAAATACACTGATACGAGTCCGATTCCAGCAACTATGACCGTCGAGATACCCCCGGCATCATCTGCTACCATCGAAATAAGCCCTGGAGCATCTTCGAGCTGGTACGCAGGCTCTTCTGTGAGCCTCGTGTCAATCAATTCCTCGCTGATCTCACTTTCATCTGTTTCTGGCTCTGTTGTCGGATCAGTATTACTCGGCTGGACCACGACCAGCGTGCCCGTCTCCTCCAGTTACACAGTGACCATCCCTTGCTCTACTCCTACTACCGTGACCACTCTTGGAACCACGTTCAACGTGTCATCTGCTACTACTCTTACCCTCACCTATGGTGTCTCTGGTACGTCCACAATTGTCGAGAGCACCTCTTCCGCAGCCACTGCTGCAACCACAGCTGCAATGACAATTGAGACTACTTTTGCCGGAGCCACAAGTGAAACCACAGTTGCGACTACAATTGCGACCACCCTGTCCGGAACCACAACTGAAACTACAACCAATGAGTCCACTTTGGCTGGAACCACCACCGAAACTACAGCTGTGACGAGTTCCGCTGGAGGCACCACTAGCACCACAAGTGTTGAGACCACCTCTATAGAATTCACCGCTGGATATACCGCTGTGAGTATAGATGTTTCCTCAATGGGAACTTCAGTGGAGACCCAGCCCGCTTTTACGGAATACACGACTGTGTCCGTGACGCTCCCCCAGCCCACGACGTTGACTACCCTTGGTACTGCTATTACCGTGACATCGCCAGCGACTATCGGAATAGTCTACTCGACATCGGGTACTGAGACGTATCCGGTGAGCCTTGCGACAGCTACCATTGAGAGCAGTCAGACCACGGCTGCCTACACCACTGTCACGGTGTCATGTCCTCAGCCCACCATCCTGTCTACGCTCGGAACTGTGATAACCGTGACATCTGCTACGACGTTTGGTATTGTCTGCTCTACTTCCGGTACTAACACGTACCCAATGAGCACTGCCGGCGTATCCACAACCATTCCCAGCGCTCCTATGGATACTACTGGTGTGTCCACGACAGCTGCAAGCGCTTTCTTGAGCACCGCTGATAGTTCTCCTAGGACCACTGGTGGTGTGTCAACGAATATCGACAGTGTTCTCATGAGCACTGCTAGTGTTTCAACGTCTCTGACTACAATTGCTGTATCTTGCGCCCAGCCCACGACGATAACAACTCTTGGAACCACTCTGACTATGTCCTCCGCTACAACTATTGGTGTTGTTTGCTCGACTTCCGGTACTAACACTTACGCATTGAGCACTGTGCCAACTGTTACATACACAAGCGCGATATACACTACTGCTTCAGTGTCTTGCTCACAACCAACAACGGTGACGACGCTTGGAACTACTATCACGGTTCCTTCGGCTACGACCTTCGGCATAGTTTACGCAACGTCAGGTACGACCACTTATGCGTTGAGTACGGTCCCTGTCCAGTCTACCACATCTGCGCCGAGTGCACTGTTCCGACAGTTGAGTACACGACTGTGTCTGTCTCTTGCGATCAGCCTACGACATTGACCACACTTGGCACTACTATAACTGTGCCATCACCTACCACTCTTGGAATTGTCTGCTCGACATCTGGTAGCAGCATTTACCCAGTGAGCACGGTGCGAGCGCCAGAACTTACCACGGTTTCAGTGACATGCTCTCAGTCAACAACTCTGTCGACTCTTGGAACATTAATCACTGTGCCTACGCCGGCGACCATTGGCATCGTCTGCTCGACCTCCGGTACTGAGACTCACCCTGTGAGTATTCTCACGACGCCCATAGCTGGTCTTACAACGATTTCCGTACCTTGTCCCAAGCCTACTGTGCTTTCTACATTGGGTACAGTGGTAACTGTGACATCGCCTACCACTGTGGGCATTGTCTGCTCGACTTCTGGCGGTGAGACGCGTCCCGTGAGCACTGTGGGTCCAATATACACAACTTCTGTGCCTCCACTCAGCTCCGCTAACAGCCCAAGCGGCAGTCAAGTCGGCAACTTAGGCGGAAGCCCCAGAGAGAGTGGAAGCCTTAGCGCAGGTCAAAGTCCTGCCGGAAGTGGGAGCCCAGGTGGAGTCCCCGCTGGTACATCCGGAGGCCAGGGCGGATCTGCGGGCGGATACACTCAACCGCAGGTTTCGTTCGCTGGATCATCAGGACAAAGTTCAGCACCCCTGAACAACAAAGGCGCCTCAAGGCTACCTTCACGACACATTCTTGCTGGAGCACTTGCTCTGCTTGTATTAGTCTAGATCAACTCCCCTTTTCGCATATAATAATAACGAAGTTGATGTTTCTATCGTAAACCCTAACCCGAGCTTCCGAGTCTGGAACCGCATGAAATTTCACGCAGCCGCATGTACAGAGCACAGACGTCATATAAAACCTCTGCTCCACTACTGAACTTGTCGGTATGACTCCTACGAACACGCCAAGAATGAGCCGAGAGCGTTTTTCGAGTATGGCCCCAGATAAGCGTGCCAGTACTACATCCGCTAGTACTAGTGCTGCAACTACAAACACTCGTGTTAGACCCACAGCAACTGTGCGAGCTGTACCGGCGGGAAAAAGTACCGAGATTCCAGACGGCAATTGCAATGCACTTCTATCGAGTGTGGGAGTGGCAGTACTAGCGGACCTACTTACTGCTCTCAAAAACGCGCAGATCCCGCAAAAGGTTGGTACTGCAATTGCAAACGGCGTCTCGAATCTGTGCAGCAGTACGAATTTGAACGCATGTGCAATCAAGTGCACGACGCACTGTACTCCAGGAACACAACCTAAATGCCCCCCACAACCTCCGAACTGCAACCCTCTCGACCCGACTGTTCCTGCTCCCGATAAGGGCACGCAAAAGAACCCCAAGCTCAAGCCGGTGGTTCCTCCGCCCCAGGAACACTTTATCGACTTCCCCCAACCCTATAATCCGAACGACCCCAACACAAAGGGACCCGAGCCGGACCCGAACCAGACCCCGGCGGATCTCGACAAGATGCGCAAGCGCTGGTCAGTGCGTGCACAGAAACGTGCCGCAAACATAAAGTGGAACCACTTTGAGTCCACTGTCCGTAGTAGCGTACGCGCTTGAGCCTCTCGGAATTAACGCATAACTACCACTAATTTATTTACTCTCTGTTTAGACGCGTTCCCCAGGTGTGAAATGGAATGGAGAAGGTCAGAATAGCCCAGCAGCTGGACCTCGCAGCCGAGGAGCTAAGCCAGCGTGGACTTGTTCTTTCGGCCAAATGGGCAGCAGAGGCATCTGCAGGAACAGATGCCGAGTTTGAGCCGCTGCCAATCGCGAGACTCTCCCCATTAGCAGTTCGGGCCAAAACGTACTTTGACAGCCACGAGTACGACCGATGTTGGAACTGTCTCAAGGGTGCGCCACAAGAAGACGTCAAGGCTCAGTTTTTGAGGCTATTTTCTCGCTATCACGCCGGAGAGAAGCGCAAGGAAGACGACCAGGGCGGCGAGTTCTTTGCCCAAAACAAACCAGTAGCTTTGAATCCGTACGTGATTGACCTGTTGACGGAAATCGAGAGTCTTCCTGAGTCCACTCAGGGCGACGCTTTTGTGATGTACCTTCGGGGAATCTTGCTGCGGCACCAAAAACGTAGCGACGACGCTGCAGAGGAACTTATGGCCTCAATACACAAGTTTCCATGGAATTGGGGTGCCTGGATGGAACTAGAGAAGTGTTTGTCCGAGGAGAGCCAAATAGAGGCCGTGGTCGGCGAGCTAGAGCCCAGTGCACCAGTCATGGCACGTGTTTTCCGTGTGTTTGCATCACAGGAACTCATCCAGCACTGCACTCCGGCTCTCGAGGCCGATATTGAGAAGCTTGGCGAGATATTCCCGAGCTTCTACTACCTAAAAATCCAGCGGGCCATGCTCCACATTCACGACTTTGAGCATGACGAGGCAGGAAAGCTGTTTGAGGACGCTATTCGCGAGGATCCATTGCGGCTCGAAGGTATTGACACGTATTCGCACCTGCTTTATGTCACATCGCAGCGGCCCAAGCTCTCGTTCTTGGCGCAGTTGGTTGCAAAAGCCGACAGATACCGTCCCGAGAGCTGTTGCGTGATTGCAAACTACTACAGCTTGATCGGACAGCATGCGAAGGCAATTGTGTACTACCAAAGAGCTCTCACCATGAACCGAAGTTATTTGCCGGCGTGGACCCTCATGGGCCACGAGTATGTCGAGGCGAACAACCTCAATGCTGCGATTGACTCGTACAGATCTGGTCTCGACATCTGTCCGACAGACTACAGAGCATGGTACGGCCTTGGGGGTGCCTACGAGACGCTGGGAATCTATGAGTTTGCACAGTACAACTACGAGCGAGCTCTGGCACTTCGCAGTACTGATCCACGCATCTGGAAGGCTTTGGCGAACGTTCTTGAACTCCGAAAGCGTCCCCAGGAGGCCATCGACGCGTATACCCAGGCCATTCGGCTCTCGAGTAGAGACGCGTTTAGCTGTTACCGCGTTGGCCTTCTCTATATGCAACTGGGCAAAGACGAGGATGCTGCACAGGCCATGACAGCCAGTCGCGAGGCTTTGGATCGCGACGAAGACCCCGAAGAGGCACTCGACGCTGCGTCCCGCGCTACTCTCTGGCTGGCCGAGATGTGGGCCGAACGACGCAACTGGTCTCAGGCGCTCGAACACGCTGAAGACATCATTAATTCTCAGGAGTCGCTCCAGGCAGCAGCCGACGTTGTTGAGGCAGCCAGGGTCATTATCCGCAACGCAATTAGCCAAAAGTAAGCTATTTTATTGACGTCTATGATTTACTCCGCAGTTAAAAGCTGGTGGCGATTGGCGACATTTGGTCAATTGCAGTAACGAGATGCTCCATAAACAATTGTAAAGATAACGAACTGACGTAGTCAATTGCCACCAAAGTCAATTTACGAAAGTAAGGCAACTAAGCAAATTGCCACCGAGCTCTTGTTCCTCAGTCGAAACAAGTGCTCAAGAGAAATCAGAGCCAAGACGACATTGGGTCCTATAGATAAATAGCCTACAGGCTGGGGATGAAGGTCTATAACAAAAATGTGCAAAATAAATACGTAAATACAATAATTAGTCGAGGGGGTTTGCAGGAATAGAGGACGTGTCGACGCCAGCCTCAGTGAGTTTCTTGCGGATATACGCGTTCTCTTCCGCAGTGTTTCGTATGTGGCGACAGACCATCTCGAGAATGGCTGCCTTCGGAAGAGTCTTGTCGGGGACATCGAGACCTTCGACAAAGCTGCACATTTCGCCAAACAGCTGTTTGATCGAGTCGCGGCGCTTCTTCTCGCTGCGAATATGGTTCTTGCGCACCTGATCTTCACTGAGGTTCTCTTTGCGACGATATGAGTCCTCCACGCGCTTGAGGACCTCTCGGGGGCGTGTACGGCCGGAATCGGCTTCGTCGGCACTCGCACTACCCGCAGGAGATTCCGAGACGGTCTGCGTGGCCGGAGAATCAGCCGCAGTGGACGCTGATCCCTCGCGGATCCGTTTGGGGATCGGCGGGAGCTGTGGTATTGGTGCCTCAATACGAAGAGGGCTATTGGGCAACGGGATCTGCCGAACGGCATCTGTGTAGAGGATCCGGGGCTTCAATTGGTTCGCTGGTCGCGTAGTGGACGCCGCACTGTCCACAAATCCGCGATAAAACTCCGTTTGCGCAGCCTGGTGTGGGCTGAGGCGTTGGAGCGGCTTCTGTTCCGACTGCGATGGCTCGCCACTCCGTAGCAACTCGCTGTCGAGAAACCGGACCTGGTCGCGCGATTGCGAGCTCGTGTCTGTGAGTACTGTGTCTAGAAACTGCGAAAACACCTTCGTCTCGCGCTCGCTAAGCAGCGGTTGTTCCGTGGATGGATCCGCATATTGCGAGGAGAACCAGTTGTACGCGGTCTCGAAATCGCCTGAAATGGAATCGTCGTTATCCGAGGACGGAATCATAGTCGCTCTTGACGCAAACGCCATGTGCCTCACAGTATCAGGGTGCGTCCGTGCTTACGCAGTCAATGGGGGACTGCAAAGTCATGTGATTGTGGGGTTGTCGCGAATTATTTCCTTGTGTAATTTGTAGCGAAATAGCGGCAAAACTTTTGGCTTGAACCACTAAATTTCGTACATAGATGGCATAGTCTCAATGCGCACGTTTAGCCCCGTTGTAGGTAACATTTCTAAAATGTTTGGAACTTAAAACAAAAAATACGTTACATGGCATAACGGAACTCTGGGTTCTCAAAGTCGGTCAAATCAGCAAATTCGGGGTTCTCAATCCCTGGTGGAAGCTTTTCGTTCTTGGCATCGCGTCTCTTGTTCGCGACAAAGTTGACAACTACCATAAGGCACATCATCACGAAGGTTATGCATGCCGAAGAAGCCATGAACGTTTTGCCCAGAGGGTATTCAGGTTTTTGAGAGTCCTTCATGGCAAAGGGCCCCGCAAAGTTTCCCAAGCAGTAGCTCATGAGAAGCACCGAATTAACAAACAGCTTCTTGGTGTGCCCAGCAGTGTTTGATTCAACCCACGAGATAAACGCCGCATAGCTCACTGGTCCCGCCCAATGGAATAGTGAAAGGCCAGCGAGCTGCATTGACGTATTTGACCCCCAGGCCACAAAACAGAGGGCTAGGACGTTTAGTCCTGCGGCTCCAATAGCCCAAATCGCTCTGCTGTTTTTGAAAAAATGGCCAGATAAGTAGTACGTCACATAACATCCGACTATCTCGGTTGCTGACTGCGGAAGCTGCATCAAAAGCACTTTCTGGTTGCTGAAGTGCATACCCGTGAGAATGAGCGATGTAAATGTCGTCACAATGCCGTTCACAGTGTTCTCGAACACAACTGCAATCAGAATGATATATGTTCGGACATCATATAACGCCTCCCAGATGTGGTTCCATTTGAACTTGTGGCTCCCGTAGCCCTGCTTGTTCTCCCTGATACGCTCCACGTGCCATTCTTTCTCTTCGTCAGTCAAAAACTTGGCCTCCACAGGCGAATCAGGAAGAATGAAGTAAACGAGAATGCCAACGAAAAAAGTCAAGAACCCAAAGAAGATGTATGGGACTTTCCACGGACGAATAGAGATATCGTGGTTATCCATCCTGACCCGAAGCCCATAGCCAATAATACCCGCAAACAAGCTACCGACACCATTCCAAGCAAACCAAACGCACGTCCGTGAAAAGTGCTCGGACTTTTTGTACCATTGACTCGTAATAACGACCTGAGCAGGTACTTGAGCGCTCTCAAACATACCCAAGATAACTCTGCAAGTCATGAACCCGGGGTAGTTGCTTGTGGCTGCCGTGCAGCAAACTACGATACCCCATCCTATTAGTGAGAACGCAACAACCTTTGCCGGAGGCAATTTGACGATAATTACCATAATAGGTGACATGATCAGGTAGGCAAGATAGAAGGCCGACGTAGTCCATCCGAAACGACCTCCGTGAAGCATATCGTCGTCGACGGTGACGCCAAGAACTACACCCGTGCTGGCAAGCACTTTGTCTGCATATGCGACGCCATTGATCAATGCAAGAACTGTTGTTATATGGATGTCTGCCTTACGCAGAAGTCGCTTGTCCATCTCAGGAGGGACCGGCTTGCCGTGGTGAGCGTTTGCATACTTGAGGGCATCATCGTCTCTATCTATGATGGCACTCCGGATGCTGAAAATTGGCAGGATTTTTGAGCCAGTATGGTCGCGGTGTTCATATCCATCGGCGTCACTTACCGAAATAAGCGCTCCCTTCTTCTCGCTATATGTAGATTGAGTTTCTGGGCTCTGACGCTTGGAGTCATCCTTTGAAGAGATCATCCCAAAATCAGCAATGAGATCGATATGGTCAGGAACGCGTCTTTTTAACCCTGAATCTGAATTGATTGATGATGATATGTGAACCTAACCCAAACTAACTGATTGAGACGCATTTAGCCGCCCGGGCAAATTATATGTAGATTTGAAAAGACAATTGAGAGATACAGTGCCTCATCAATGCCACGAATCTGTATAATCATTAGCTTGCTGCTATTCAATGGGAAAGTGGAGCTTCTTAAATGATTTAAGGAGTACAATCACGGAGATAGATACCCTTACCCAGGTCCGGGCCCAATTCCGTTGAATGCACGCAATGATAACGGAGATAAGCGGGGAAGCTGCCCCACTTCTCACCTGCACCGGCGAATCCACTGGTGAGAAACCTGCAGCTGGTAAGACCCCCTCGCGTAATCTATCCCTCTGGGGCCAATTCGGAAAATAGTTACTCGATTTGGAGTCTACTAATTTTTCCGATTGGCAAGCCTACTAGCACGCTGACTGGAGGCGTAACTACTTACGGCAAAACATTTGTAGGTATGAAGACCGAAATGTTAAGGTTGATGTAAAGTCAGTAGGTGGCATTGACAGTGTTTGACGAGTATTACCGTTACAGCATCGTGATTTATAGATGAACAGATGTTAAGTTCTTTTTGGTTCCATTTCACTGTATTAATGGCTAAGTAGCGTACATTACCCTTGTTTGTTCCGCTAACTCATTAACGATATGTGGGAGTTGTTTAGGTTACATAGCACCAAACGTCAAACAATATCGAGGATTTTTTTTTTCATCTACAAAGAGCTTAGGCGGTTGAGGGCATATCGTGCTCTTTCTCTGAAATTCACAAATATTTCGAAAGAGCTCACCAAACAGAAACAAAACTATGATGCTTACTCGGAAATTAAGCTTTACTCACCAGCACAGCGAACGCTAGAACAATTGACGAAGCCAATTGCCATAAAATTGCCACCAAGTTTTGCTTCATTTTTAAAAGAAGAAACAAAAACAAATAAATTCAAGAACAACCATACAACTTAACAAAAATCAAGGGCCAAATGCATAGAATATCTGGGGGTGGGCAAGACTAAGCGAAAAGCACAAGGCTGACGAATTTTTCATCTCGATTTTCACCAACCTCAGCGCTACCAAGAAAAATGGCACCGCCAGCGAGGCCCGAAAACGTGCTGAAGCGCGCCGAGGAGCTCGTGTCGATGGACAAGACCGCCGACGCGCTCGAGTTGCTGTACGATTCGATTCTGTCGAAGCGGACGCGCTCTGTGTCGCTCGAGTTCCTCGAGCCGATTGTGCTGCGGTTTATCGACCTGGCCGTCGAGCTGCGCAAGGGAAAGATCGTCAAGGACGGCCTGCACCAGTACAAGAAGCTGGTGATTGGCACCAGCGTCCAGTCGCTCGAGACGGTTGTGGACCGGCTCCTGACCCTCAGTGAGGCGAAGATCAACTCTGCCCAGGACAAGGCGGACGCTGTTGCGACGGCGGACGAGGACCTTGAGGCCGAGCAGAGCCCGCAGGACGTGCTGATGGCGACTGTGTCGAACGAGCAGACGAAGGACCGTGCTGATCGCGAGATGGTGACGCCCTGGCTCAAGTTCTTGTGGGAGAACTACCGGTCGATTCTCGACGTGTTGCGCCACAACTCGAAGCTCGAGGACATGTACGCGCGCGTGGTGTCGAAGGCGTTCCAGTTCTGCCTCGACTACCAGCGTAAGACGGAGTTCCGTCGCCTATGCGAGCTGCTGCGTAACCACCTGCAGTTTGCGGCTACGCAGGCCGCCAGCAAGCAGCCCGTGGCGCCTGGTGCGAGCCCCATCGACCTCACGGACCCCGACACGCTGCAGAAGTTCCTCGACACGCGGTTTGCGCAGCTTGACGTGGCCGTGAAGCTCGAGCTGTGGCAGGAGGCCTTCCGCAGTGTCGAGGACATCCACACGCTGCTGACCGCGGCCCGGAGACCGATCTCGATCACGTACATGGCGACGTACTTCGAGACGCTCGCCAGCATCTTCGCCGTGTCCGGCAACCACCTGTTCCACGCTGCTGCCTGGGGCCAGTACTACTCTATGGCCTACAACACGCGTCACTCTGCCCCGGCGGGCTACATGGAGAAGATTGCGTCGTTCTTCCTGCTGAGCTGGCTGTGTATTCCTCTCGGCTCGCGTGGCACTGCCGAGGTGTCGTCGCGCAGCCACCGGTGGGCTGCTCTGCTCACTCTTGGCCGTCTTCCTACTGCTGAGGGCCTGATCCAGTCGGCGATGGCGAAGAACGTGCTGAGCTACGCGCGTCCTGAGATCCGCGACCTGTACCTGCTGCTCGAGACGACCAAGTTCCACCCTTTGACGCTCAAAAAGGACCTGCAGCCCATCGCCGACGTGCTTGGCGCCAAGGCGAAGCTGTACGGCCCCTACATGAAGCCGCTGTACGAGGTGTTGGCGAGCCGCGTGTTCACTGAGCTCGCCGAGGTGTACACGGAGGTGTCGATGGACTTCCTCGTGGAGCTGGCGACGCTGCCTGCGCCCATCTGCGACGAGAAAACGAGCAGCCGCCAGCAGATTGAGCGTCTGCTCGTGCAGGGATCGCACGCCGCGACCACCTTCCACGTGCACATCGACTACCGCACCAACAGCGTCAAGTTTGTTGACTCTCCGACGGTTCTGAGCGGCGAACTCGCCGATCTCGCCGCTGTTCTCGCGCGGGTCGATCCTGGCGCCGCCGTCAAGCGTGCCGAGCTCCGCCAACGCGTCGTGGAGGCTGCCGAGCGCGGCATCAAGTCCGAGATTGAGGACTCTGAGGAGCGTCGTGCCGCCCACGCGCAGCGCGAGAAGGAGGAGGCTGCTGCCGCAGCTGCCGCCGAGCAGCAGGCGATGAAGGAGCGTCTCGCCCGCCAGGCCGAAGAGAAGCGTGCCGAGGAGCAGCGTCTCAACGACGAGGCTCGCGAGCGCGAGATGAAGCGCATCGCCAAGGACCGTGCCGATGCCGACCGCGATCTCAAGCGCAAGCTCATCGAGGACATCAACGCCAAGGGCGTCATGCGCATCGACATGAGCGAGCTCGACAAAATGACCAAGGACGAGCTCCACGTGCTGCAGCTCAAGCAGCTCGAGCGCGAGTCGCGCAGCCTGCGTGACCGCATGCGTGCGGTTGCCCGTCGCTACGACCACCTCGAGCGTGCGTTCCGCCGCGAGGAGGCGACGCTGTGGCGCGAGGAGGCCACGAAGCAGCAGGAGACCGATCGCGAGGCGTGGCAGCACCGTCGTGACGCTATCATTGAGTCGTCGAAGGTGCGCCACGACCAGGCCAAGGCCTACCGCGAGCGGTTCGGACGCATGTTGCCGAGCTACGCGCAGTTCATTGCCGCTGCCGAGGACCGCCACCGCGAGGCCATCACCGCCAAAAAGGCCGAAAACGCCGCGAAGCTCGCCGACGCCAAGGCGAAACTCATCGCCGAAATGGACGCCCGTCGCGCCAAGGAGGCTGCCGAGGCCAAGGCGCGCGAGGAGCGCTTCAAGGAACAGGAGGCCGCCGCCCGTGCCCGCGAGGAGGCCCGTATCAAGGAGGACGCCGAGCGCCGCGCCCGTATCCAGGCCCGCAACGCCGCAAACGCGTCGCTGTTTGGCCGTGCCGCCGACTCTGCGTCGCCGTCGCCAACTCCTGCTGCTGCGCCTGCCGCCCAGCCTGCGCGTGCGTCGCCGTTCGGCAGAGCCACCCCGGCAGCGTCGCCGTTCGGACGCGCGACGCCTTCTGCGGGCCCTCGCGAGGTCCCTGCTCCAGCACCTGCCCGCGCTTCTCCGGCTCCTGTGAGTCGCCCTGCGCGTTCCAGTCCGTTCGGTGCCGCGAGACCCGTCCAGAACCCGCCTCCGGCTGCCGCTGGCAAGGCTCCGGCCCCAGGCAAGTTCGTGCCCCGCCATCTCCGTGGCGACGCATCTCCCGCCCCGGGAACCCCGTCTCCGGGAGCTCCGAGTCCTGCCACACCGTCCACCCCGTCGTCCAACGCCTGGGTGCCCCGGCACAAACGCTAATCTGTAGTTTAGGCTATACTTTCTCATGTTCTTTCCTTCTGTTTGAGGCCCTTTTGGGGTGTCTTCTTCTGAAAAAGAAGCAAAACTTTTTGTTGCAATTGGCTCCGCCAATTGGTTTGTTGTCAGGTCTGCGTTAGTTCTGGTAGGGCCAATTGGCGAAGCCAATTGCCACCAAAGTTTTGCTTCTTTTTCAAAAGAAGAGTCCCTGTTTCAAACACAGTGTACAATTTATCGAAAGGCGACTCAAAGCCAGTAATCTTCCCCGTTAGAATGGCTGCTAGGCGTGGGTCGCCCTTTCCTTCTGCGAAAGTAACCCTAACCCTCATTTACTTGGGCTGTTTTGGCCCTCTGATTTCGGATGTTTTGGAGTCCGAATTTGTTCAACTTGTGCGGAATGTATTCTACAGCTCATTGAAATAGGCTCGGCCAGAATTTTGGGCTCAGCCGATATGCTATTCTGAATTTCAAAGATCTACTTTGGATATGGCCAAAGTACAGAAGTAATTCAGGTTTTAGAACAGCTATAGACCCAATCGGGATTCTTTGCAGTCCATAACATGAAAGAAGTTCTGTGGTACAACAGAAACTGTAAAGTATGGCAACATAGAACAATTCCAGTCCCATCAGTAGGAGCACTAGTACAAAAGCCTAGGGCCACAAAAGCCAAGTGCCACAGAAGCCAAGGGACTCAAAAGCCAAGTGCCACAAAGCCAAGTGCCACAAAAACCAAGTGTCACAAAAGTGTCAAATTTAAAAAGTTACTCTATTCGGAAAGCTGGTCGGAAGGGTGCGAAGATGGCGTCCGTCTGACGAGGTTCAGGTCGATCTCGCGACACCAGTACCGCGAATCGTCGTCAGGGGTCTCGTTTTCAATAAGAATAAGCCCTGGACGTGATGATTCGCCGGTGGTGGGACTCTGCGAAATGTAGCTGTCGATTCTGGTGGGGATATCGGTGAGTTGGATGTCCGCAAACGGCTGCGAAGCCGAACTCAGGCCACTCAGACAGAGGAAAAAGTCCTCCATGTCCTTGTCGAGAGTGACATTGCGTGTTCCGTCGAGGATGAGAATTGAGCGTTCGTCGAACATTGCCTGGTTACCAACTGGGCAAGCGGGGTTTTATAATTGGGTCCGTAAGCCGTATGGGGACCACCAGAAGCGGAGTCCGGTCCATCCCAGAATCTGGTGTGTGGTTGACCAAATATTTGGTGACACCAATACTTTTGATGTTAAAAAACATATTCCACCTAAATTTATCGCTAAAAAACTTTTGGGCCTGCGGGTACATTGGTGCAAGTGGGGGGTTCTATCGAGACCCTAACCCTTATCCACTTGACACCACATGCAGGAGCCTGTGGCAGCACCAGCTTACGGTTGGTTCTTTTTCAAATAAACATATCAAAGGGAAAGACCGGTGTAAAAGTTATAGTCTATGGTATTAAATGAGGAGCATCCCAAGGACACCGAGAAGGAACCCGGATGCATGCGAGGCGCCGTTGGCGGATTTGGTCGAGCTAGAACTGGTGGCAGTCGCAGAGCCAGCTGCAGACGATGCCGCCGATGACGATGTTGCCACGGCCTTTTGGAGGGTGGTTTCGCCAGACATGCTCGTGGCAACCTTCTCGTCAACGGTGCCAAGGTACATGTTCTGGAGCAGTGGTGCAGTTCCAGTGACGCTGGCCAGTGTCTGCGTAGCAATGCTCGTGGTGAGCGTCGCAGTGCGTCCCTCGCGAATGCCGGTCAGACTGTTGATAGGAATGACCGTCGACTCGTTCTTGGGAACGTGAAGGTTACGACGGGCAAGCAGAATCTCCTGGTTCTGGCCGTCCATTACAGTGTACACATGGCGGAAGAAGGCGTCGCCAAGCAGCGTTTCTGAGGAGCCCATGAGACTGAGGGCAGTGACGTTCTGCGGACCGTCGTCGAGCCAGATAAGCTCACCGGGAACAAACAGGTCGCCAGCAGCAATGTCAACAGAGAACTCACCAAGCTGGAACGTGACCCATCCCGTGATCGCGTTGGCATTAGTCGCGTTCGTGTAATAGACATCGTAGTCCTTGTTCTTGGTGAGTCCGAACGCCTCGCCAACCTGCTTAACGAAACCAGGTGGAACGAGACTCACGGGGGAACCAGTGTCGAGAATCGCATCTGCAGACACCGGGTAAGCCTCTCCGTGGTTGAAGCTCAGGCTGTCGAGCCGGACCAGCCATCCCTGCGACTGCGCCTGCTGCTGAGGCGACACGACGGGCGACGACGAGCCAATATTATATCGCCAGAACGGCTCGTTCACCTGGGCGACGTCAACGGCTCCAAACAAAAACTCGCCGCCGTCACCCTCGAGGAAAATCGAGAATCCGGGACTCGTTGTGTAATTGTGCTCGTACAATGCCTCAGGAAGCGTCCGGTAAGTGCTGGGACCCGCGTAGTCAATGTGCGGACCAAGACCAAGCAGACCGGGAGCTCCAGCGGCGACTGCAAAGCTCGACACAACGCCGAAATCGAACGGAACCTGGGTCGTTTTGTTGGTGTAAGAGTTGTTGCCAACGACAATTGGCGTTCCGACCTGGTCGTGGCCCCAGTGACCAAGATAGTTGCCGGATCCGTACGCAGCACTGAACGACGAGTTCAGCCACGAGAACGAGCTCGAGTGGTTCGGGAAGAACTGCGGCGCATTATTGAAACTGCCCTGCGGACCGTAAACCCACGACACCGGAGAACCCGTGTCGAGCAGCATGTCCAATTCCTGGACAGGGTTGCCAATCAGAACCTTGGCGTGGTAAAAGTTGTAGCTAGTAGTGAGTGTCGCATTCAACGCCTGAGCCTCAGCACTCTCCGCGCGATGGATCCTGCCATTCTGAACGGATTTCGACGTGCCCTGGCGACGGGACTTGGAGTAACTGTTTGCAATACTGAACTCGAGGGAAACACCTCCACCGGCCTCAACGCTCTGGAGGACCAACGGTGCTATAGCAGCGACAAGGTCGAGTCTCATTTTGGTATGTTTGATTCTGCCGGTGGGAACACAGCGGTATTTATTTGTTTGGTGGTGAGGAGAATTATAGGAGAAACAGCAACCAGGAGGTACCCTCCGAGCCCTTGCCCTATTCCCCAGGCGCGTCATAACGTGGTAGGGTCATGTCGACAGCTCGAAAGTGTTGAATATCATTTTCGTTACAACTCTGAAAAGCTTTTTTTGGTGTCGGAACAATCCCGCCCCAAAAGTTCCTGGTCACAGACCACTACTTAAAAACTAGTATATAAATATACCCCGTACACGGGTACAGGGTTAGGGCTCAGACATGACGCGTTTCCTCCCCGGCGCCCTAAGCTTAATTTTGGCTGGGGTTCTTTTAATATCTCCCATCGCTGCAATTATTTAGGTAACGACTAACGCGACGGATGGGCTGGATTAGGAAAGAGCGGCGGGTCAGCTGACCTGTGGGTCGCCGAAAGGAGGGCTTAGTTGAGGATATGCGAGAACTTTAGGCAAAGGATAAACAACGTGAAACAGCTCCTGCGACGACGAAAATAGATTCTCAACGACGTTGCGATGTTTGTTACGAAGCCTGTGGGGCGCAGAAAAACCTCCTGTTCAGTCTCCTTTTCTTTGTGTTAGTGCTGTACCTTTAAGAAAGAAGTAGAGCCTTTGTCCCAGTCGCAGTTGCGATAGGGCTCGAGTAAGTATACAATTTAGATTCCTGTGAGTATCATTTTGGTCTTTTCTCCAGTCTTGAATATTTTTTGTTGCTTTTCGTTCATAAAAAGAAGCGTTCGTTTCATTCGCTCTCGTGATGGTTCTTGACAATCTACTGAAGCTGTTAATTGTCTCCGACGATACCATCAACGGTGCTATCAATATTTAGATTGGACCTCTTTGCGGTAAACTGCTGCCCGAGTTCTATAGAAGGACTGTGTCACATCGCTTCAGGGCAATTATCATATTATTCTATAAACTTAACATAAAAATTTGACTACATACACATCCCCAGGGCAGTTTTGCTGGAAAGTCGCAATGCGTGCGCAGGGCCCCAGGTGTGATGAGCGGTGTCAGAGACTGGGAGGACGTGGTGATGGTGATGGTGGTGGTGGTGGTGG